>QLTV01002141.1:1829422-1851324 GCA_003457575.1 Thermophis baileyi
CGTCGCCAGTGTTGGAGTCTGGCACAGAAGACGCTTGAGACAGGTTGGGTACAACAGCTCTTTATTGTGAGTGTCTCAAGACTCCAGCAACAGGGCATTCTGACAGCCGGCTTTATATACCGAGCTGTCAGTGAGATCAACCAATCAGGGCTCTCCATTCTCCCGCCAGAATGGAGGACCTGACAGTAAACTATGTACATTCAATATATAACAAAAGTGTTGGCCTGTAAGCCATGATACGAGTTCTAGGCCTCCCTTAGGCATGAAAGCCAGTACTGTGACTTGGGTCAGTCATTCTCTCTCAGTCCATCCCACCTCATAGACTTGTTGTGGGGAAAATATGAGGCAGGAGTATTTGGTATGTTTACTTCTCTTGTGTTATATATTTTAAAAGGTGAAGAAAAAAAAAGGACTTGTCTTTACTTAATACTATATAACATGGGTGTCAAACTTGATCACATTATGGGTCGGATCATGATGGATCGTGACATTTTTTGCCTTTGTGGAGCCGGGGTGGGCGTGGCCTGCGAGTGACATCCGGCCTGCAGGCCGCTAGTTTGACAGGCCTGCTATATAAGTTAATGTAACCTCTTTTATTTACATGTTACAATTCCAGGGAGTTCTTACAAGTTTATTTTCCTCCACATAGGAAATTGGACAGTTAAAAGTGTCACACAGCAAGGTAGTAAATTAAAATGCAATAAACCTGCTGTCCTTTGACTCTGACATCTTTCATAATTGGTTTATTCATTGAAACCTGAAATCATTCTGTCCGGCTATCAATATCAGCAGCCCAAACAGGGCCGGTTCAAATTTTTAGGTAGCTGGGAAAATGAGAAGAAGTGGGTTTTAAAAATCCATTTTTTATATTTGGCAATTACAATGTTTACTGAAATACAATAGCACTTAGACTTATATACCGCTTCACAGTGCTTCACAGCACTCTCTAAGTGATTTACAGAGTCAGCATAGTGCCCCCAACAATCTGGGTCCTCATTTTACCGACCTCAGAAGGATGGAAGGCCGACTCAACCTTGAGGCAGTCAGGATCGAACCCCTGGCAGTCCACAGAAAAATAGATACAATACCCCCCGTCCCTCATTTCCCTACCAAAATCAAGGCACTTTCCACTACCCTACTCGGGTGGGATTCAATTTTTTTTTATTACCGGTTCTGTGGGCGTGGCTTGGTGGGCATGGCTTGGTGGGTCATGTGACTGAGTGGGTGTGGCCAACTTGACGTCACTCACCTTGCTGTGAGTGACATCGAGTTGGTCACCCCCACCAAGCCACAGCCACCGAACCAGCAGAAAAGTTCAGCTAAGTCTTCTAGCGTTCAACCTGGCTGCTTCTCTCTGCCACAGCATTCAACCTGGCTGCTTCTCTCCTCCTTCTCGGCCTCATACACACAGAGCAAACAGGCACACATCTCACGGCGCTGGAGGGACTCGTCCACGCGCCGTCTCCTCACAGAAGGTCCCAGCGCCGTGAAATGTCCTGCGGCCTGTCCCTTTATGGTCCCCCCTCCCCCCTGCTTTGAAGTACCTTAAAGGGACAGACTGCGGCAGCTGCCTTCCAAGCAGCTCCGCTGCGATGCCGTCCCTCCAGTACAGCAGGCTGTTCTCCTGGCCGGGTCTGGCAATGGGGTGTGCCCGCGCACCGGCAGGCAATGGAGTAAGCGTGCGCGGCCGGAGCAAAGAACAGGGCAGAAACGGCGGTGACGGGACTTCAGGCTGTCATTTCACAGGCCCCAAACCTCCATCAGTGCTCACAGGATAACCATAATGGTTTTTTAATATTCAGAAAGTGAAGACCCCTTCTTTTCCCTTTAAAAAAATATATATCTTCTTGTGTTTGTTTACATTTGGCTTTTGACCAGGGGTGAAATGCTCCCATTTTGGGCATGCCTGCCGGTCGTCGGAGAGCCAGTAGCGACGGCAATGCAAGACTTGGCCCACCCGCCCGGACGCCGCCATTTGGGTTCTTTTGCCCTCTGCGCATGCGCAGAACGCATGCGCAGAACGCATGCGCAGAACGGGAGCATTTCACCCCTGCTTTTGACTTTCCCATTTCTCCCCTGCTACTGTCTGTTTTGAAAGTACAAACAAAACTCCTTGGAAATTAGGAATTTATGGAATGTTAATGGGACTTTTTCACATGTCAGTGAATGGATAGGCAAATGAGATTTTTATTGAAATTATGAATACTTCTTTTCTAAAAGGAAGATGAAGAATGTATTTCACTCTTATCCAAGTAGGCCAGTCAGATGCTGATTTATAATATAGTAAAAATTACATTTTTGAAGCTTTGTAAGGGGTTTTCATTTGGCCTTTAGCTGAAGAATGGGAGAGTGGTCTTTATGTTTTAAGTTGTCAGATTAAACACAAGCAAATTCCAAGCTTTTCTTCTGCTACCCACTTGCGTAAAATCATATATTTTAAATATACTGAACAGTGTTTCCAGGGGACTAAGTTAATTATCATGCTGTTCTACAGTAAATATTGTTCCCAGTGTTATTTGATGAGAAAGCAATGGTTTAAGAAAGAGAACTTATTTATTTATTCATTCAATCAGTCATTCTAAGCACACAGCTATAGTTATGTTCTCATGAACAAAGAGTTTCAGTTTCATGTTGATGACTGACGAGAGGCTTGACAGTTGATATCAATTGTTTTACAAACTCCATACTGTTTTTGAATTTATTAATCTATTTATTGCCTGAGTTTATTTCCCATCTTTTATATCCCACCTTTACACTAGTGCATTCAGTACAGCTCTCAACACTATGTAAAGCAGGTACACTTTTAAATTGTCATGTTCTTGATGATCCTCCTATGATGAAAGAAAAAATTCAAAACTTTGTAAAGCAATTCATTTTGAACAATAAGCTATTCATTTACAGGGCACTGCAAATGAATAATAATAAATGTTTAATTATTTTCAGTGCAAATATATTAACTGTTTTATAACATCTGCTGTGCTTGGTTTTTGATTGATAACACAAATAATGTTATGGAGCAGCAGTGGGTTGCTCCCGGTTCGGACCGGTTCTTAGAACCCGTAGCGGTGGCGGCAGGAGGCTCCGCCCATCCGCCCGGGACGCTTCTGCGCATGAGCGTGAGAACTGGTAGTAAAGGGTTTTAGAACCCACTACTGTTATGTATACTAAATCATTATGGTTAAATAAATGGCTGCTTCCTTCTAGTTGAATATGCTAAATTTCTTTCTTAGTATTCCAAATTGTTCTTTAATAGGTTACTTCATACATGAATTTTTGTACTGAAGATTTGGCAGGGCACTTTGCATGAAATTAAATTTGACAGAGTTTGACATTCTGGAAGTAATTGGTATAGAAAGGAAGCCAATATTTTGGAAGTCTAGAGTGCAATCATTGGGTTGCATGTAAAAAAAAGGTATTTTCAATAAAGTGCTTAATACTTGACACTAAAACAGTAAAGCAAAGAGGCCAAATGAAGTTACTGAGAGATTCAGATTGTTCTACTTGTTCCAATAGACCAGTACAAAGGATTAAACATAGAACGTTAATGTGCTGGTAAAGAATACATTTCTTCCTTTAAAATATAACAAGTGTGTTTTTCATATAATACTCTTTCAGCCCAACTCATCTTATAGCATTACAGTATTGTGGGAAAAATAGGAGGAGGAAGAACTATTGATATGTTTGCTGCCATGAGTTGTATATGAAAAAAAGGCTGGATAAAAACCTTAAAAAACCTCTTTACCTAATGTGAGAAGATTCTTCAAGTTTATAAACATATACATAGTCCATGTGCCATATAATTTCATGAAATAGTCTCTAATGTTTTATGCTCATATTTGGGAATATCTAGTGTTTTATTCAAAGCAGCAGCTGATTTTTGTACAACTTTATACAATAAAAAGTTGGTGTAGATTAAGCCTCAATCACTCCTGATGTATTGATGATTTAAATCTGATTTTTCTATGGCAAAATAGTTAAAATGTTAAATGTATATATAAATTCTATTTCTTTGTCTTTCTGGTCATTGTTTACTTGTCTATCTTACACATGTAAATCTTGTAACAAGATTTTAAAAAGTTATAAAGTGCAAGTACTCTAATCCATTCATATACGGTAATATAAAGAATCCATACTGAGTCATGCTAATGATCCATCTACAGTTCAGTTCAAATGGTTTGGAGAACCACTGCCATTGTTCCCAGGCAGTATGATCAATGGAGAATGGCAAATTAGTAAACCTACTAATTTGGTGGACACTATATTGGGAAAGACTTGTTAACACTGACTTTCAATGGCTTAAGTTAGCGACTATTTTCCAGAGATTCTTTGAACTGGACATGTCATGAATAGAATGCAGGAGTTTATTCATGCAAAGGTTCATAGAGTGTTGCCTCCTTCTTCCCCTCTAGTTGATTCACAGTATCATCTATAGCTAGTAAATGTGCTACAATTAGCTTCAAGGCGATAAAGGAATTAATTTATGTTGATTTAAAATCCAGTGAAGATGGTATGTATTTGTAGGACAGCAGGGGTTCTACTTCAGGTGCTGACTAACAGTGCATAATATCTTAAAGAATGATAGGCCTAAAAGTATTATAATCTAGTAGTTTATTGATATTAATTGGGTTGCTATGAATATAAAACAATTGGTTGCATTTTAAGAAATGGAAAATAAATTTAGAAAGAACATAGAACAATCTAATCTAATCTAATCTAATCTAATCTAATCTAATCTAATCTAATCTAATCTAATCTAATCTAATCTAATCTAATATGATTACAAACCATGCTGTGCACTGATAATTCCAGAGATTTTGGCACAATAGTTTTTTTGAATATTGTAAACATATTTTATATGCTTGTTTATAAATGAGCAAAATGTGACATCATTGTTCATTGAAATACTAATCCGCCTTTTAGCGGAAGCATATTGTAACTTTATCATGCAAACCCTTTCCGCTTATTTTTAGAACTAATTTTGTTATACACAATGAAAGAAGAAAATAGGAAAGTGGCTATTAACCACTTTTAAATCACTTTACTTAACATAAGTATATTTAAGAGGCTCAGAGAAAATAATTGAAATAGATTTTATTCCAGTAACAAGATTTTGGGCTCTGAAGGCATAGTCGCTGCCAAAGCCTTAATTTGCCCATGCCTGGAAGAACTGAGTGCCTTTTTGCTCCTTTCCCATCTGAAGCAACAATTATTATCTGACCTATTTTCTTACACAAGTAACAAACAGCCTCTGTTAGTTCTTGGCCTTTAGAACAATGAATTTTTAGGACAATTCATTTCAAATGCCACATGATTAAGGAAATAGTCTTTAAATTGTGACATAATAATTCCCATTCCCTGATTTTCTGCCATAGTGTTTATATACCTTTGATTATATAAGAATACAATAGATTATGTAATATTTAATAGAAGAGTAATTATAGTAGTTATCATGAGCTGAATATATTTTTCTTTCGTTTTGAAAAGCCAGCTGAAAATATCTTTCTGTAGAAACTTTTTCTGTTGTTATTTGGCAACTATATGATTGTGGCTTATGTTTTGGTGAGCTTTTATATTTATTATTGAACAGGGAGTGAGAGGGAAGGTAGACTTCAATATAGTTGCACTGTAAAATGAAGAAAATTATTTATTTATTTTGAAAGGAAGACATTCTAAAGCTATACCTGTCTCAAGTGTGTTTTAAATCACCTGGCACGATTGTATAGTGGAATTAATTTTAAAAAAAATCTAAGCTGTGATAAGATTCTATTATATGTTGTGCTAGCCAAGCACAGAAAAAAGAAAAGTCATAGATACCACCAGGGGATACAAATTACATTAAAACTCCTTTAAGACTCTTCTCCCATAATGTTAAGAATCCAAAGTTTATTACAGCATCAGTTCCAGCAAATCTCTGCAAAATCTGATAAATGCAGCAAGTTAGGAAGCAAGATGGAAGGGTATGAATCCTATCAACAGGCAATAGAACTGTGTAGTGCATCAGATTCAACCTGCAAAAGGGATTTTATAGTGCACCTGTGTTGAATCCAGAGTGCTGCACTGTTCTATTTTGCAAATCTGCATGCTCATGTACAGATGGTGGTGGGGAAAGGAGATAAATGCTTAGAGGGTTTTTGTTTTGTTTTTTGCTTTTATTCTGTTGTGTCTGATTCTCAAAGACTGCCTGCAGTTTTCTTGGCAAGGTTTTTTGGAAGTGGTTTGCCATTGCCTCCTTCCTAGGGCTGAAAGAAAATGACTGACTCAAGATCACCCAACTAGCTTCATACCAAAAACAAGAGTAGAACTCATGGTCTCCTCTGTTCTTTCAACTCCCACAATTCCTCTGTAAACCACAGGCAGTGATGGGATCTGTGTGTGGGGAAATGTCAGTAGATCCTTCTCTGTCTGCATATACGTGTGTATATCACAATCTTACGAGTCTTCCATGTATAAAAACTGGAACATATAAATTAGATAAATAAATACATAACAAGAGTGTCAACAGGAAGCTTATTTCACTAGCTGTAAATAGATCCAGTGGTTTAATTTATTTTTCAAATAGTTGCAATCATTGAATTTTCTGGTGGTCTGATATCATTCCCGTAGATGTTTGCTAAGAATTACTGAATTACTAGGGATTACTTCTGAGCACATGTACATACAAGTATGCTGAAAATGACTTCTGAAACAAACACCTCTAGTTCAGGTATCTGAATTTGTGCTTCCTAAAACACTTCAATTGTTACAGGTGAGGTCCATCTGGTTATAATTTACATATTTATATTTTGAACATGACTATATATTATTTTCAGCTGTTTATTCAAATATACTAGCTCAATTAATTTCAATTAATGGTCTTATCTTTGACTGCAGTATGTTTACATCCTTTATGTGTGATGTAATCCACTTTGTACTATTAGGGATAGCATGTTGTACTATTAAATCTATTTAAATTAATGGTTGTCCAGCATCAAATGATCTTTGGATATTAATGTAAAATATAATAAAATAAAATTGACAAAAAATAATGTTAAATGCGCTCATTAATCTAATTTAGAAAAGTTTATTAATAGAGTATTCTTATGGTTGAATTGAAGTTGATGGTTAATTTGTTGTCATGGTTAAGGAATCAGACAAACTTGGAGACCAGAGTTCTAGTTCTACGTTAGCATAAAGCCATCTGGGTGACTTTGGGCCAATCATACTCTCTCAGCCTTAGGAAGCAAGGTTTGCCATTCCTTCTAAGTCTTGCCAAGAAAATTGAGATGACTCCAAGTAGTCATCAACCATCAACACTGACAATGGGACCAAAAAATAATTTGTGTTAAGTCACATTGGCAGTATTCTTATCCTGGAATATGGCAAGAATAGATTATTATAGTAGATGATTATATTGATCTGCATTTTTCCATTTAGAAGGAATTTGTATTTTTAAAAGATTTTTTTACTTATCATATTAAATCAGCCCATTGCATCTGATCGTGAAAATAACTTTATATAATATTCCCCTTAATTTCTAAAACTATTCAAACCACTTGACTCATATAGGTCTTGTAGGTACTTCAAATCAACTATTATTTGTTCCAGTGGAAGATGTGGATGTAGAGGAGATTATAGGAAATTGAATTGGATTACCTAGTTAATGTACTGTTGTTACATATAATGCTGTTAATAGAAGAATGTGACAGGAGTCTTTTGGGCTGTTTTATAGCATTTATAAAGTGTTTAGAAAATTATTAGGAATGATATACATCTAGTATTTTAAAAAGAAAATAGTTAATAGGATAAGTGGATAAGATCCTTCTCCCTGAGGATAATTATGAAGTGGAGAACCTAGCAGACACTTAGCCTGTAGCTGGGAAATCAACAAACTATCAGCTGCCTGGTGAGGATGACTCAGTCTCAGCATAAGTGATAGCTGATTCAGAGAACAAGGAGCTGGATCCTGAGTTTGGGAGACTTCCAAGACTTAAAACATGCCATCAGCTAAGCGGGAGTGAGGAGCAGAGATTGGCAACTCTCCTTTAGAAGAATGGGTTTCAATTCCTCTAATTAGGCAAATAGTCAAACTCCAGCCATTCTTTCCCCAGATTCTCTCCCCTTGTTGGAAATAACTGTCTGCTTCTGGACCTGCTGCATTCCCCTAGCTTTTCATTCTTGGTTTCTCCCAAGTCTTTGTCCAACAAGTGGATCTTTGGTTTATGACCCCCTAGACTGCTTAGCATAAAACTGCACTACATTTTCAAAAAGTTGCTCAGTTTCTCCTCTCATAGTCATTCAGTCATAACTGAGCCAAAAAACTTTCCAGGCACACTTAATAAGATAACCCACCCTCTCCCTGCATGGATTTTGCATTTAGTCTTGCTGCCTTTGCTGTTGACTAGGGGAACAATTAACAGATTTCCTCCAATCATCAAATAGAGATACAATCTCCAGATGCACATTAAACAACTTGCACAGACTTTTCATTAGCCACCTACATCCATATTTTAACTGTCATAGCATCTACATCTTCAGCTTTTCTATTTTTCATCATTCTCACAATTTTTTATGATTTTTTTTAAAAAATAATCTTTATTTGGTTTTTAAAAACAACATACAAAGACATACAACAAACAAACAAAAAAGCAAAGTAATCACTTTTACAGCTTTTTCTTTACAATTTCGCTATTATTTACAATTTCCCGTATTTCTACTAATATCTTATACATATTCTCTATGTTTTCTTATATCTCTATATATTAAGTCTCCTATTTGTTTTTCCAACTCCTATTTACTTCATATATATTTATATACATCAAAGAATAATATATAAAATATAAGATAATATACATATTTATATTCTCTCTTTGGTATTTTATAACAATGTTTTAAACTTTTTATTTTGTTCCAACCATTTATACCATTTATCCCATATCTCGTAAAACTCAGTTTCCTCCTTGTCGTGTAGCTCCATCGTTAATTTACTCATTTCCGCATATTCTAATATTTTTCTCACTATCATTGTGCTGGTGGGGACGTTATCCGACTTCCAATTTTGAGCGTATACGATCCTGGCTGCGGTTATTGTATGGAGTATTATGTATCTATTTTCTTTCTTTACCTTCCCTCTTATGATTCCCAATAAAGATAATTCTGGCTTCATATCAATCTTTTGTTGAACAACGTCTTCCAGCCATTTTTTAAGTTTTTCCCAATATGCTTTTGCTTTTGGGCAAGTCCACCAAAGGTGATAGTATGTCCCTTGTTCATAATTACATTTCCAGCATTTTGCTGACACGCCCGGGAACATTTTTGCCAATCGTGCCGGAGGTAGGTGCCATCTATAAAACATCTTATACATGTTTTCTTTGTATGTCACTGCCATGGTTAATTTGTAATTTACTTCCCAAATTTTATCCCATTCTGCCAAATTATTGTGTATCCGAAATTTTGAGCCCAGGCTATCATTGTCTCCTTGACTGTTTCCTCTTCCAGTTTATACTGTAACAGAAAGTTGTATATTTTAGATATCACTTTTTCTTCTGGTCCCAGCAGTATTTTATCCAACCCTTAATGGACCAATTTGCCTCTTCAACAAATCTCTGTGATGCCCATGGAAATCTTTGCAATACTCTTCTCAGCATTTCCTCTCTTGGGTTTCATCCCAAATAATTTCATCAGTTCTATTTTTAATTCTGTTTCTTCTGTTGGAGACAGCCCTTTTGTTTTGCATCAACTTCCAAAACATTTTTGTTTCTTTGTTTCTATCAAAATCTATATTTTCTCTTCCTCTCTTCATCTTTGTAGTTTGTTCTTCCTCTTTGTCTACGTTCTTTGCAACAATTTTTGCAATCTATAACACGCACCATAAAATACTTTTCATCATTTCTTCATCATTTTCTGCTCCCCTCCATCACCTTTCTCCACAGCTCTGTGAATTTCTTTTACCATACTGTTCTTTGGTGCAGCAATGGATTGTTTCTTCTTTTGCCCCATTCGCCTGCCTATTTTCCTATAGCCCTTCAGTGGTTCTTAAAATTTTGTGAACTCTTTTGGATTTTCATTATTTCTGCATAAATTTGACATAAGATGTTATCTGATGTCCACATGTTCCAAAACTAGATAAAGAGAAAACCTAGTTAATTGAATGAGCAAAAACATTATACTTGTTCATTGTTCATTGATTTATTGAGTAAAATTATGCAAAGCTACACATTCAGTGTTAGCAAGCAAATGATGTAAGATGAGTGATCTATCAAAGTTTGTGGAAAAATATTACTGGATAAACTAGGTCTCTCAGGTCAAATGGCACTCTACACATTACAAAGGAAGACCTGAGTATCTTTCAATATACTAGTGGTATTTATGACATGACTAGATTAAAGATTTTGGGAAGATTAGTTGCTGATGTTCCCATGCATGAAAAGAAAAACCAAAGATGCAAAGACAGAATTACAGTGGGAACATGGAACATAGGAAGTATGAATATGGAAAAGCTAAATACAGTGAAAGATAAAATCAATTGACCATACATTGACATCTCAGGTGATAGCAAATTGAAGTGGACTAGAATTGGACACTTTCAGTGAAAAGATCATACCATTTACTAATCAAAACATGAAAAACAAAGAAGAAATAGTTTTACATTTATGAATGTATAACAAGAATAGTCCTTGTCTAGTTTGGTTTAGTTTAGTTTACTTTATTGTCATTGCACCTCGTACAACTAAATTAAATCCATCATTAAATGCAGTGTACATTATAACTAGATAAAGAGACAACTGGGACGGAAGAACCCGAGTAGTCACTCTAACCCGAGGCAGTCGGAAGCCAGGCTGGAAGGTGGAGCTGGAAGCCCTAGCCCAGTGATGGTGAACCTTTTTTTGCTTGGGTGCCAAAAGGGCGCGCACGTGCACGGTAGCACGCATGCGCATGCCCACACCCATAATGCAATGCCCCCCCCGCGCATGTGTGCAGGCCTCACTGAAACCTCCGGACTTCCGGTAGGCCTGTTGGGCCGGTTTTTGCCCTCCCCAGGCTCTGGAGGCTTTCCTGAAGCCTGGGGAGGGCGAAAACGGCCTCCCCCCGCCCTCCAGAAGGCTGAAAATCAGTGGGCCAGCATGCACATGCGTGCTGGAGCTGACATTGGGCAACACCTCGCGTGCCCTCAGATATGGCTCCACGTGCCACCTGTGGCACACGTGCCATAGGTTCGCCATCACGGCCCTAGCCGATCAAGACGATACTTTCGAAGAAACCAGGAGGGAAGACCAAGTGAAGCATCACATCAACCGGCTGGTGTCAGAGGCGCTAGAAAACATCAACCTGAGGGGAGAACAGGAAACACCACTCAGAGGGACAGAAGCCCGGGCGATTACCCCAGATCCCACCACAGGAAATCAAGCCAATGCCGCTGGGATAGCCGCCGCCGCAGCGAATGCCCCTCCTGCAATCCAGGTGGCCGCGAATATACCAGGTCAGCCCAGGAGCCCACAGTTGGAGCTAATGGCACCACCCTTAGGAGTGAAATTCGATGGAGACCCACATCAACTGGGGTTCTTCGTGGCACATGTGCTCACTTACATGCAAGAATACGGGCGCACATTTCAAAACCAGGCCATGCGAGTGCGAGTCGTGATGCTCGCCTTAGAAGGAGCCGGGGCCAGATGGATGGTCACCCTGCACAGCGTGGACGCAGCAGAGCTGAGATACTTCAACAGATTCATGATGGCCCTGCGCCACCGTTTTGAGGATCCCCTAGCCGACCGAAAAGCCCGAGACTGAATCAAAGTCATGAAGCAAGGGCACTGATCTGTAGCCGAATACACTGAGGAGTTCCGAGATCTAGCTGCCGCATCGACTGGCCCGAAGACATCCTGGTGAGCTGTTTCAAAGACGGATTAAACTACAACGCCTGCGTCGCCAGAGGAGCACCAGATCGCCTCTCTGAATGGTACCTCACCCCAGAGGAAGCTGAGATCGACATGGTTAGGAACCCATACCGACCAAGCCGAGGCTGGAGGAGATCCTCACCCCAGGGGAAAAGAGAGCAATTCAAATTGCCACCCCTCTTCGCCCTGAGATCATCGGCTTGTTTTAAGTGCGGGAAGGAGGGGCACCGAGCAGCGGAGTGCCGAACGAAGATGCCGGTGAGGAAACCAGACCGCCTGTCAGGGGGGAAACCCACAAAGCCAAGCCCCCAAGGGAAAGAAACTGCCCTGCGAAGCAAGGCAACCATCGAGTTTCAGGACCCCCCACCCCTTGGGGACTGAGACTCCAGAAACCCAACCGGAGGAACCAACGTTCACCGAAAGCGACCCAAAGATGAACCGCTGGTAAGCAACCCAATTGAACTGCTTCCCCTTCCCCTAAGACTGTTTATACCCAGTCGAAACAGAGAAGTAAAACTCTATGCTTTTCTAGACTCGGGATGCACAAGTTGCCTGATAAGTCCCTCCCTAGCAGGGAAACTGGGAATAAAGCTAAGGAGACTAAGGAACCCGATCAAATTTTGCCAATTAGATGGATCAATATCCGGGGGAGAGCCTGCCATGTTTGCTACCGAGCCCCTACAAATGACTATGAATAATCACAAAGAAACACTGACATTTGTGGTGGCATCCGGCATGGAATGGCCATTAGTATTGGGGTTAACATGGCTGAAAAAATGGAATCCCAAAATTAACTGGAAGCAAGGGTCGATCAGATTTCAGTTACGGGTAACTTTTGCTGATGACAAAAAGGGAGACCGGAAGGGGGGGCCTGACCATAGAACGGTGATGCCCGGTTGTGGAACACCAAACGGGGACATACCAAAGAATACAGAGACCTATTTGAGGTTTTCAGTGAAAAGGCGTCCGATGAACTCCCCACCACCACCGCGCTACCGACTGCGCAATCGAAATCCTGCTAGGGGCAAAACTTCCCAAACCAAAGATGTATTGCATGTCCCCTAGAGAACTGACAGAATTAAGAGCTTTCATTGACAAAAACCTGAAAAGAGTGTTCATTGAACCAGCACGCCCAAAAATCGCAGCCCCAGTACTTTTCAGAGAAAAAAAGATGGCTCTATGAGATTATGCGTAGACTATAGGAACTTGAATACAATAAGCGTACAAAATATGTACCCCCTCCCCTTTATGAAGGACATGTTGGCACACCTCTCGCAAGGAAAACTCTTTTCAAAGCTAGACCTGAGAGAGGCATATTATCGAATAAGAATAAGGGAGGAGGACGAGTGGAAAACGGCATTTAACACCCCACTGGGCTGCTACCAATTTAGGGTACTTCCTTTTGGATTACAAGGAGCCCCAGCCGTATTCATGCAACTAATAAACAAAGTGTTGCATGAACTTTTATATAAAGGGGTCCTGGTTTACCTGGATGACATTTTAATCTATACGGAGACAAAAGAAGAACATATAAAACTACTCAGGGCGGTCCTAAATAAACTTCGCACAGCAAAGCTCTATGCCAAGCTCTCTAAATGTGAATTCCACCAGGAAAAGATTGACTATCTGGGATACCGCATTTCACATCAAGGAATAGAAATGGATCCTCAAAAAGTCCAAGCAGTAATTGATTGGGAAACGCCCCGCACACGCAAGCAACTACAAAGCTCCCTGGGATTTGCTAATTTTTACCGCCAATTTATTCCCGCCTTTGCTTAAATAGCCCTTCATATAACCAACCTCTTAAAAACAAAAGGGGAGGGGAAATCAAAGCCTAAACATCCATTGAACTGGACAATGGAAGGCCAAGTGGCTTTTGAGAAACTCAAGCAGCTTTTTTCAGCTGAACCAGTTTTAAAACATTCAGACCCAGAGAAACTGTTTGTAATACAAGCGGATGCAAGTGATGTAGCAATAGGGGCAGTCCTATTGCAAACAAACAAGCAGGGACAGCTGCAACCCTGTGCCTACACGTCCAAAACAGAAACTGAGCAAAGGTGGACTATCTGGGAAAAGGAAGCCTATGCAGTTCACTGGGCACTCCTCACGTGGAGACAATTCTTAGAGGGAAGTAAGACCCCTTTTGAAGTCTGGACTGATCACAAAAATTTGGAAGCCCGAAAAATCCCAAGGAAACTCCCCCCAAAGCAAGTCAGATGGACTCAATATTTCAAACGGTTTGACTTTACCCTTAAGTACCTACCTGGGGAAAAAAACTTCTTAGCAAATGCACTATCAAGGAAACCACAATACAACAGCACAAAGCCTGAAGTAATCAGACCAATCCTTCAGGATAATCAAGTAGCAGCTAAAGTAATCACTAGATCACAAACCAAACAAGAAGGGACCACCGATAAGGCAACCACCCAAGCGTTTAAGCAAGCCTTAAGCAACAACAAGTGGTTCCTAAACCACAAAAACCTCTGCCTCATCAAGGAGGACTTAGCATGGGTGGGAGGAAAGTTATACGTACCAGCCAACCAAAGATTGGACCTTATGAAATGCTGCCATGACTCTAAACTGGCTGGTAACTTTGGATTTGTCAAAACATTGCACCTCATCAAAAGACAATTCTGGTGGCTGTCACTGAAAAAGGACATCGAAAACTATGTGGCTAGCTGTCCTATTTGCGCTGCAGCAAAAAGATGACAAGGGAAAACCCCAGGACTGTTACAAACGGTAGCTGAACCTTCAGCACCCTGGAGAGAGATCTCTATGGACTTTATAGTAGAATTGCCAGAGAGCGCCGGGAACACTGCTATTTGGGTCATAACAGACCTATTTTCTAAACAAGCTCATTTTATTCTTTGTCAAAAGATCCCAACAGCCAAAGCCTTAGCAAAATTATTTCTGATACACATTTATCATTTATATGGAGCTCCACAGAGGATCATTTCTGATAGGGGAGTCCAATTCACATCAAAATTTTGGAGGGCGTTCCTAACACTACTTGGCTCCACCCAAAGCTTAAGCTCCTCCCATCACCCAATGACCAATGGCCAATGTGAAAAAATGAATGGGGTGTTAGAGCAATATTTAAGTTGTTTTATTAATTACCAACAAGATAACTGGACTGAACTATTACCTTTTGCAGAGGTGGCATTCAACAACTCCGTACACTCTAGCACAGGCTACACCCCTTTTAAAGTAGCTACAGGCCAAGAGTTCACCCCCATGCCAGAACTACCAATGGAAACACCCACCATCCCCTCCCTGAAGGAATGGATGGAAACCCTACAAAACACGTGGCCTGTAGTCAAATTAGCACTAAAGGACGCTAGAGAAACTTTTAAACACCAATCAGACAAGAAGAGAACACAACCAAAACCTTTCCAAATAGGTGACAGAGTATACTTATCCACAAAATTCTTGCAAACACTACAACCCTCAAAGAAATTAGACCAAAGTTCGTGGGACCATTTTCAATCACTAGGATCATCAATCCAGTGACAGTAGAATTAGCACTCCCCAAAACACTCAGACAAGTACACCCAGTCTTTCACATTAGCCTGTTAAAAAGAGAAGTCACATCCTCACTTAGACCTCAAACCCATGCACCACCCACACCCATAATGGTTGAGGGTGAGCAACATTTTGAAATCAAAGATATCCTTGATTCTAGAATCCATCAAGGGAAAACCCAATACCTAGTAGCATGGAAACACCTACCCTCTTCCCAAAATGAGTGGGTGGACAAAAAACACGTCATGGCCCCCACACTCTTAAAGAAATTCCACACCCAATACCCTCAAAAACCTTGCTAAAATACTATAATGGTTCTTTTCTTTATCTCTTACAGGTGGATTTATATTTTTTCTAAGAAGGGCGGTATGTCAGATCCCTAACGCGATACTGCCATTCAAATGGAATGGGGAGGGAGCATGGGGATAAGCTGTACTTTATAACCTTTTTCCTGGCGCCTAAGCATCCTGCAGTATTCTCACCTTTCGCTGGAATGAAATGAGGAGGGAGGGCCATATGGATTACTTCAGATCGTTGAAAGCGGAAAAAGACCTGGGAAAGGCTCCTCATCTGTTTCTCAGGACGGCCGTTACAATAAACATCTTCACACCTGTGGATTGGCTGGAATCCACATCGGAATGGAGGGAGGGATTCCAAAGAGCTATTTCTAACTGTGTAGTATTGGAGGAAATTTAGAATCTGCTTTGCCTTTGTTCTGCTATCACTTCTTCTCAATAAAAGATTCCTTTTGAAATACAAAGTTTCAAGAGTCTACACTTTCTTGGGAAAGGAGGAGAGGCAGGACCTTACACCCCCTCTTACTCCCCACTCCAGCTCTAAGCTGTGTCAGCCTGAAACCCTGAGAAAGAAACCCCACAGAAACTACCCAGCCATGGCCAGGTCGGTTCCAGGCCTGAAGCAACTTTCTTGGCAAGATTTCAGAATTTTGCCATTCCCTACTGCTTACGGCTAAGAGATGGTGACTGGCCCAAGATCACCCAATTGGCTTCATGCCTAAGGCGGAGATAGAACCTATCCCCTGGTTTCTAGCCTCTCCCAGTTTGTAGTCTGATGCCTTAACTCAGTGGTTCTCAACCTTTCTAATGGCACGACCCCCCCGCGACCCCCCCACTGCCACGACCCCCTCTCCGCCCTCTCCCCGCGTGGGATGAGGTGACAAAGGGGGCGTGGCACCAGGGGTGAAATGCTCCCGGTTCGGGCTTGCCTGCAGGTCGCCGAACAGCTGATAGAAAGGAAGCGGGAGACTTCGCCCGGACGCCGCCATTTGGGTTCTTTTACCCTCTGCGCATGCGCAAAGCATTCTGCGCATGCGCAGAGGGTAAAAGAACCCAAATGGCGGCGGGCGGGTGAAGTCTCCCGCTTCTTTAGCTACCGGCTGTCCGGCGACCCGCAGGCACGGCCGAATGGGAGCATTTCACCCCTGCAAGTGACGGTGGCACCAGGATGGCGGGCTAACGCGCGCGGCGACCCCTGTGAAATGGTCGTTCGACCCCCAAAGGGGTCGCGACCCACAGGTTGAGAACCGCTGCCTTAACTACTATACCAAACTGGCACATATTAGTAAAATGGGTTCTGGAAAATTAGATACTTTTGAAAAAGAATGTGAACTCACTGAAAAGTTGTTTAGAGCAGATAGCAGATGGAGAGCAGAAAGGAAACAAAGTCAGCATCCAAACTTGTGGTAATGAAAGACAAATTGTTTTTCAAATACAATGAGCAAGATAACTTATTCAATAGAAACCAATAACTTAATGGGAATAAAATAAAATAAAATTAAGATTGTGTTAAACTGCATTTTAAAGCAGCACATATGAATGTAATCTAAAGTAATCGGGCATGCAGATGAAAGTAACATGTTATCCTTTACTCTTACCTACCTACTTCTCTTCTATTTGTCAGTTTTCCTTAGTATTCCTTGACCAAGATGTGTTGTTTTTTTTAGGTGATCCTAAAAATAGTCTAGTTGCGAGAGTATTTTTGAACTGTACAATCATCATGTGCTGCAGTCGGAGCCTGTTTGGGTAAGCACATTAATGGGGAGCTTTAAATGAGATGAGATGGATGTACAGTTCTTCAGCTCCCCATTTGGAAAATCTGTCTCTCTCATCGTCCATTGATTTCCACAAGGATGAGAGTTTGGTCACCCTTCCAACAGAAGCTGCAGTTAAATGCAGCACAATAAAGCAGGGATTGAAGAGTCAGCAAAAGATTGCATGTTTCATTATAGCTTGTCAATGTGCCATCTGCTCACTCAAAATACCCGATATATGCCCCGGTCCATTTTCACAATAGCTTATTTACTCTTAAAAACTTGGATATTTTGCCCTGAGTATTTTTAAAATGGTTCTCTAGACAATCACAGCTTCTATATGTTTAGAAGTACAATGATATTCATAATTTGGGGCTTGTGCTGCTCATTAGTGCACACATTGTTTATACAAGCAAAAAATATCAGTTTGGCTTATAGAATTTTCCAAGGAGATTAGTAAGGGAAGGGAAGAGACCAGATGTGGGTTCCTCTCGGTTCGGACCGGATCGCCCGAACCGGTAGCGACCCGCTGGTGATGTCACTGAACTGGATCGGTCGGTGCCGGTCCTTGGGTGCCGCCATCTTTTTTTAAATTTTTTTAAATTTTTTATGTTTTTAAAGTTTTTTCCTGTGCTGCTGCTTGAAAGTGGGCCCTCCCTCCCGCCCCCGGCTTTATACCGACCTTTATTCCTTCTTCCAAAGCCCAGCTGATCAGCTCCTCAGCTGCGTTTCGGTTTGATTTTCTACTACTGAGCATGCGCTGAAGCAAAATTGCACGAGGGGACGCGTGTGTGTGCGTGAGCGTAGCACGCAAAACATGCATTTCTGTTGCGATGCGAACCGGTAGGGAAGGTAAGTAGAACCCACCCCTGGAAGAGACTGCTCTCCATTTCTGCTTTCTCCAAAGAAATGGTGATCAGAAAGCCTTCCTTCCTTCTTTCCTCCCTCCTTCCAGAAGCAAACAACCAAGCTCAGAAGCACCAAGGATTCCACAATTCAACCCTGATCTTACATATATTCTCTTCTATTGGTCTGAGGAAATGAAAAAGAATGGATTTCATAGGTCCTGGTTTGTGACCACAAACTATCTTTGTTGACTTTCAAACTCAGCCACAAATATGTGTAAACATTTCACACATATATATACGCATACCTACATAAATACAGTACATACATACCTATATAGAGAGAGATACTTGAAGAGGACTCTGCGAAAGGGAGAGGATTATTATTGTACTCTTGAGGTTTTACCCAGCTCTTTTAAGTTTAAACTTCTAGAACATTCATCCTGTCAGTTGTGTCAGATGTATAGGATGCACTGTGGGCATATCTCCTGAACATTACAAAAATCTGATTATGTGATGAAATATATTTAAGTATAAAGTAATTAATTATAAAATATAGTATTTAAGAGGAGAGTCATAATGGGCATGGATACAACATGAACTGAAATTCTGAGAAAAAGAGGAGAAACTGTATTACACCAGATACTCCAATGTTCTAACATGCTGAATGATTTTGGCCCATTCTCTTTTGACCTAACTCACCTCATAGGGTTTTTGTTTTGGGGAAAATAGAACGTGGGAAGCATTAGATATGTACACAGCTGCCCCAAGCTGACCACAATAAAGGCAGGACAGAAACAGAAAGGCAGAAGGCGAGGGAATCATTCTGTTATAGTAGATTATTGTAGATACTTTATATTTTGAGAAGGATCACACTCTTCCCATTTCTTTTAAATATTTTCCCATTTTAGGTCTGAGATAAATGAATCAGCCCAGAAGCTTTATATTTCATATCAATGTTTTACTGCTCACTTTATAATGGTAACGAGCATTACTTTAGCTTTTAGCACTAATTGCACTTGTGATAATATGAAAGTCAACACTGAATCACTCTTTGGGTACTTTAAAAATGCTGCAGAGTATAATTTGCTGAGTAGAGCATTTATTCTATCTAATGGAAGGTGTACTATAAATTAAAACAGTTCCTTATAAGGAGGGCGGTAAATATGAGTGTGTATTCTGTTTCATTTATTTCTCTTTTACTGCTTCTCAATTTATCTGAGTAGTTAATATTCAGGTAGAACAGTATCTTAAGAAATAACTTAGTATAGAGCTGAGTACAAAACCCCCCAACTTTTTCTAATATTTTATATATTTTAAAAAATCATCTGAATAGGAGCATCTTTTTGGTGGAAAGAAGGTAAGGTAGATACTGTCAAAAAATCAAGGACCTAAGAAAAGCATGGATACTAGAAATACTGAATGCAAGAATAATGAAGGGGAATTTGGCAAGCAGGACTGTAGGATTGGGGACTGATAATCTTAAAAGTGCATTAAGCAAATCCTTAGGAGTACCAGATCTAATTACAATAATAATTAAGGAATGTAAATATTATCTTGATACCAGTAGATTAATATCAGGATATATAATAAGTGTGTTTTAATATAAAAACTAGCTAAGCTCTAAGAGCCAAGGTGGCGCAGTGGTTAGAGTGCAGCACTGCAGGCTACTTCAGCTGACTGCTAACTGCAGTTCAGCAGTTCAAATCTCACCGGCTCAAGGTTGACTCAGCCTTCCATCCTTCTGAGGTGGGTAAAATGAGGACCCAGATTGTTGGGGGCAATATGCTAACTCTGTAAACCGCTTAGAGAGGGCTGTAAAGCACTATGAAGCGGTATATAAGTCTAACTGCTATTGCTATTGCTAAGGATAGTTTGGGAGTTGATTATTTAAAAAGAATTGATAATCTTGCTTTAATTGATTAGATAATAATATTATTAAATGGACAAACACACTTTCCATTACTTCTACCAAAAAAAACATTGTTTAGAAGATGGTTCCCAATTTGATTTTTAGTGTTAGTGGCAGGATTAGTTGATTAGAAATATTAATACAGATTAATATTTGTAGTAAGTTGATTGGAATAATTAATCCGTTATAAGCACTGGCTCAAGTAATAATTAATATTATTGAATTAGATAGCTTTTTCCAAATAACTAGGTTTACCAAAAAACAACTGTTTGGTTTATCTTATTGTAGAAATATTACTACAGTTCATTAATAAGAATATATAGAATTTTAATATAAAAAGAATATATGATAATTGTTTACATATAATATGCTTATTTTACTTGAAAACTATTATATATTTTATTTGTAGTTTAAATACATAAATGTTATGTAGTAGCATATTAAAATTTCGATAAATCTTCTATTATACCAGTTCTATTATATTAAAACAATCAGGAACAAAGAGCTGCCACATTTCATCTTAACCTAAAACTCTCTCTAGATGTTTTAACAACATTGAAACAATTATTTTCTCTTGACCTCTCTCCCCTTCTCTCATTGTTTGATTAATCAGCACTTCATGAAAATAAATTTATTCTAGATTACTAGATTTAGATGTGAGCTTTGAACTTCATGAATCTTATTGGGATCCTCTAGCACAGACTTAGTATCTATTTGAAAAGTCTACTATGAACATAATACAAAGAAGGCATTACAGTTGTTTAAAAATATATAATAAAATTGTTGTATGGACTATATATTTTGATAAGGATATAAACAGATTGGTTCATATACTTGTTATATCCACTGAATTGTTTTTGTGGTTGATACTTTGTGAAGAAATTGAGAAAATTACCTAATGGTCTTTTCACAATGAAACCTGCTGTCAATCTATTCTTTAATGTTTATAGGTCAATGCAACAAAAGAAACTAAAATTTTACTACTAGTAGTACAATGAACAAACACTGGAAAACTGAAATATATATTTCATTGGATCAATGATCTCAAAAAATGTGGAAAATTATATTAATAGAAAAATTAACACAAGGTATGAACAATCTTGCAATGAAAGTTAAATTTTGTCATCATATTACTGATATTTACAATATATTTCATAATACACATCTTGAGGTACATAAATTTTGTTTTTGATTTACATTCAGAATATGAATAAAATGTTTCTATTTTTTCTCCAGACAATGTTTAATTTAATTTAATTTAATTTATAAAATTTATATGCTGCCCAACTCCCGAAGGACTCTGGGCGGCTTACATCATAAAAAATAAAACATATAAAAACAATTTTAAAAAACCATCCATATTTAAAATAAAACATTCACACAACCATGCATGGGCCAATCAGAACAACTATTGGCCCCAGGCCTGCCGGAAAAGCCAGGTCTTAACGGCTTTACGGAAGGCCAGTAAGGTGGGGGTAGTACGGATCTCGGGGGGAAGCCGGTTCCACAGAGTCGGAGTGGCTACAGAGAAGGCCCTACCACGCGGTCCCGCCAGCCGGCANGAAAAGCCAGGGCTTTACGGAAGGCCAGTAAGGTGGGGGTAGTACGGATCTCGGGGGGAAGTTGGTTCCACAGAGTCGGAGCGGCTACAGAGAAGGCCCTCCCCCGCGGTCCCGCCAGCCGGCACTGTCTCACTGTCTGGC
>QLTV01002141.1:1853868-1881210 GCA_003457575.1 Thermophis baileyi
TAAGAGGGTAGTCTATAGGGAAATAAATGGTCAGAAAGAAAACACCACTTTGATATGGGCTGTCGTTAAGACCCATGAATGTAACTTGCCCATAAAACATCTCATATCCCGCAGGGCCTGCAGAACATTGAGCTGGTGGGAAACAAACAAAGTCACCAAAATCCGTGTTAATGTGTTTCTGAGTTTCTTGTTCCTTTCAAATGTGGGGAAACAGGAAGGCTCAAACAGGGGAAAACAGCAGGCCACAATCTCCGGTGTGGAAGCAGGCCCCGACGAGGTGCTCCCAGGACGGACCCTGATGAAACACGCCCAGGAGGCCCACTGCTAAACGGCCTCGACCGTCTCCCTCCCAGACAGCCGGATGATTACAAACAAAGGCCATCTGTGAGTTGTTCCATTACAGCTTCAAACGTTTTTCACTCTCCCAGAGGCAGGAAAAGTGTGTGTGTCTGGAACAAACAGTCCCGTTTCAGGTTTCAACACACACACAGCTGCCAGATCAGACCAGCAATTCACCCAAGGCCAAATAGATAACAAGGAAAGGAACACACATCAAAATTAAAACAGTCTCTGGAACAAAAGCTTTCCTGGGTAGTTCCCCAGAAAGAAGCCAAAATTCAATCTGAGGTTTGGAGCACCAAAACAGGTCAGTTAGCCAGTCCAACAGTTGGTTTCTTCATAGATCTTCATAGATCTGTATATGATGTCCTTTTTTATGCTATCTGAAGGAAAGGGCAGGCAGAAAAAACACCTCCTATTATCCTGAAGAGGCTTTGGCATAAAGAAATCAAGCTGGGATGTTTATAGTTCTGTACCCTTTCAATTGTATTTTTTTCTGGATTTTCTTTAGATACCATAGTGTATTGTTACTCTACATTTTTTTATTTGAATTTATTTTTTAAGCAAAAAGTGGTTGCACTGATTTGAACTAAATAGCATCTTTATTAGGTAAAAGCATGAGACATTCCAAGCAATATTATTCATAGTCACACAAACTATTGGATTTAATATTGTATATGACTTTCTGATTTTGCCTGTATAGTTCAAAATAACCAGTGTTAGAAACAGTTTAGCTGCCTTGAATTTCCAACAAAAGCAATCAAAATTCTGATAGCTCTGCAAGCTTATTTCGGAATTACAAATTTCTGGAATTCTTGAACTGAAGCCAAAATTATAGTAGCTCAGTGAAGTCCCTAAATACTGCAATAGCAGTAATAATTAATGATTGGAATAATAACACAAGTTGTTATGTTTGAAGCAGCAAATGTAGCCAGTGATACACAACACAGCACATAAAGAGAGCAATAATGTCTGTCAAAATATATTTTGGTTTTCATTTTTCACCAGACATCAGTAGGCTTTTAAAGAAGTTCTCATCCTGTGGTGTTTTGGCCCGTAAATTTTCTAGTTCTTCCAAACATTACTTATCAGTATACGAAATAATTGCAGTTTATTGCAAATCATCAGGCAGAGTGTGACATAATAATAATAATTAATTGCAGCAGCAAAGAATCTGTTCAACAGGAAGGATTCTTTTCATAGGCTAATGTCCAAATAATCTCATAAGACTGTAGTAAACAATATCAAGTATGTCATCTAAGTAGCCCCCACGTCACTCCTTAATGTCTCTAGAGAAAAACCTGCCTGTTCCTTAACTGCCTCTCTGATGTTTTTTGCTTTCTAACACCTGAGACCAAAAGCAATGGGAAGAGAGGTGGTGCTTGTCTTAAACCTCCTTAAATTACTTATTACATTTTTTCAGAAGTGATTTAAAAGTTATAGCACCATTTCTTAATTAGAAGGTTTAGACCTTTCATTTTCTGGTATTAGGGAATTTTTCTTGATGGGAAAGAGTGAGAGGCATCATAGTCTATGCAGGAATAGGCAGGGCTCCTAAGAGTCACTGCTTCTTAAGTATTAACAAAGACTACAGGCAGCAGTTTACATACAGCAATAGAACATTTGTGTCATGCCAGATAAGGAGGTTAGCCACATTTCTTAAAAATTGTATTCTATAGGGCAAAGCTATTTAATACTTCCTTTTCTAGTAGTTCATATATTTATGTTCATTTTAGAAGATAAATAAAACTAAGAAAAAAGAATAATCAGCCAACTGTTTGCAAATAAGGAGTCAGGTTAGATAAAACACGCTTGCATAGGATCAAAATTAAAAAGGAAAATAGCACACATTTTACATTTATAGGATGAGGTATCTAAACATAAGACTTTACAAATGCATTTGAATAACTGGTGATTCAATTAGATTTTTAGAATATTTCAATTCTAGAGCCTCTAAAACTATACATTGTAAAATTAGAAAAAAAGTATAATGTTTGCAAAAAATTGTATATGTAAAAACATGTAAAACTCATATATCATACATTATTAGCCAAGCTAACAAACCTCACTTTTTTGACAAGTTGTCATCTCTCTGTTAGAGAAGAATATGACAGAGGAGTAAACCAAATTGGTCTTAGCTCTTAGCTCTTAGCTCCAGTACAAGCAACTGCAATGAATTTGCTGCTTCTTCCATGCCAAAACCACACAATATAGCTTGAATTTCCATGGAGGATGTAGATGCTGAAAGAGTTACTGGAGAACCTCTTTTATCAATTCATGGACAGAAACATAAAAAGCCTGTGAAAATCAAACCTTTAAAGAGCTAATCATGATCATAGATTTTCATCTCTTGTCAGCCTTCATTAGGTATATCACTAGGGATGGATTCCTCCCGGTTCGGACCGGTTCGCCCGAACCGTAGCGACCCGCTGGTGACGTCACTGAAGAGGATCGGCCGATCCGTGGGCACCATCTTTTTTTGTGAATTTTTTGCGTATTTAATTTACTGTTTGGAAGGTTTTTCCTCTTCTGCTGCTTGAAAAAGGGCCCTCCCGCCTGCCCCCAGGTTTATACTGACCTTTATTCCTTCGCCCGAAGCACAGCTGATCAGCTCCTCAGCTGTGTTTCGGGCTGATTGCAGCTACTGAGCATGTGCGGAAGCAAAATTGTACGAGGGAACGTCGCGATGCGAACCGGTGGGGAAAGTAAGTGGAATACCACACAAGAAATACGGCCAGATCAACTAATTCTACTTTCTAAGTCTGAAAGTACATTTAGAATAGAAGAGAATATTTGGAGCTCAGGCTTGAAGTGTGGGGTCCTTGGTGCTCTCTGAGCTTGGTTGCTTTCTTGCAGACGTTTCATTATCTAGCACTTGATGTTTCCTAGTTAGGCAAAGAAATGTCTGCAACAAAACAACCAAGCTCAGAAAGCACAAGGTTCCCACATTTCTCCCCCCACATCCCATCCCAAGAAATTACAGCCCCTTTACAGCCCAAGAAATTAGGGAGAGTCCCTTCTGAGCCAGTGGCCCTGCCAATATTCCTGCTTTGGGCTAAGTTGCCTTTTATCTGACAGTTTCCTTGATTAACTGTGTCTCTGCCCTATCACCCAGGGTCATTCCCAGATACTGTTACACCTCTCAGGTGAGCTTTTAAAAAGAGAAGCAGACCAGCTCCACTTTGTTTTTCTCTTTTGTCCTATTTGAGCTCCATTTTACTTATTATTTAAAATATTTATATAGTCGGCGATCTTCTAACCAACTCTGGGCGACTCCCAATCAGGAGCTAAAACAACACATAAAACTATATTAAAACTATAAAACTAAACAGATACAGGGCCACTGAAGGCCAGCTTTAAAAAAGAAGTCTAAATTTGTAGAAATCCAGATTGGAGATCAACACATTGAAAGCCAGCAGAACTTGATGTAGTATAGATTTTTTTTAATGGATTTTGATCTATGCTGTGATACTTTGTTCAGTTGAGGGACATCTTGGACTGACAGAGCATTTTGTGGAGGATTCTTTGGAAAAATGGTATTTATGGTATAACTAGAGTAGTGTCAAGTTCCCCGTGTTTCCAGGAAGGCTTTTATTATACAAATTTTATTAATAAACATAATGTTTAACTTATTACTTAACTGTTATGTATAATATAGGTCTGTTCCTATATGTGTTGTGTATCTAAATCCTAAAGATTGCTATGCAGTCCTTTGCTCCATTATCTCGGAAGTGTGCTTGCCTGATTTATGATTAATTCTTCAACACAACTTAGCCACCTTGGAGTTAATTGGCTTTGTTGCTTGCTAGCGTTCTGGTATTATCAACTCAGCACTGCTGGCTGCAGCTCTGAACTACTGCCAAATCAATATGCAAAGTCTTCCAATCTGTGTGGGGAGGTGAGGAGCTGCTGACTGGCTGTAGGCTGTAGGCTGTCAATGTCTCCCCTTCAGCGGAGTGGCTGCCAGGCTTTGTTTAACCTTTCAGCTCTTCTGCTGTTGGGTTGCTGGAATCCATGCTCACTCCTCCCTTTCCATCAGCCATTTTCTGCACTGTACTCTTTCCTGGTGTCTTCTTCCCAACTTCTTATCCTGTTCTTATACACAATAATGATCTTCCAACTCACTCAGATGCTATTGGTATCTTCCTTTTATATTTGGTACCCTAGGTGTGGTCCAGAGCTCCTTAAACTCTGGGAGAGGAGACAATGAACAAAGTCTCCCAGAGTCACTTGAGAGTGAGATAAATTTAATAAATAAATAAACAAATAAATAAAAGGAAGGCCTTGCACTAGCCACTGCAAGGTTCTCCTTCCATATTACTAGCAGAGATCAGTGTCTTCAGAAGCAGTTGTTCTTTTCTCCTCCCCACGTGTCTACAGTAGGTTATGCTAAATGAAAAGATAACAATGATGGAACTAACAGAGGCGATTAAGAGACAAAAAAAATAATAAAACACCAGGACCAGATGGATTACCGGCAGAACTTTATAAATGTTTACAAGACACTTTGGGTCTGCCAATGTTGGAAGTGTATAATGAATTACTGTTAGAGGCCAAAATGCCAAACACCTGGATGGAAGCAAATATAACTCTAATACCAAAAAAAGAATCAGATTTAATGCAGATAAAAAATCATAGGCCAATATCACTATTAAATGCATACTACAAAATATATGCCTCAATAATTGCAGAAAGATTAAAAAGATTTTTGAATGAATTTATACACTCAGACCAGAATGGATTTTTACCTAAAAGGCAAATTAAAAATAATATGAGAATTATTTTGAACATGTTGGAATATTATGAAACGCATCCTGAAAAACAAATGGCATTGATATTCTTAGATGCACAGAAAGCATTTGATAACGTAAATTGGCAATTTATGTTATTACAATTAAAATATATGGACTTTGGGGAGAAATTTGTTAACATGATTGAGGCAATATATTCCAAGCAAACCACGAAAGTGATGGTTAATGGGGATATGACTTATGAACTTTAACATAAGAAAAGGCACGAGCAAAGGATGTCTGCTGTCCCCCCTACTATTTATATTAACATTGGAAGTACTAAATAGAAATATTAGACAAGACTCAGAAATAAAAGAAATAGAAATAAAAACAGAAAAATATAAGCTACAGGCTTTCGCAGATGACCTGGTATTTATTTTAGAAGAACCACAAGAATCTGGACCCAGGTTAATGAAAATAATAGCAGAGTATGGTGAAGTTGCAGGACTGAAAATGAATAAAGAGAAAACTAAAATACTAGTTAAAAATGTCACAGAGAAACAAAAAAAAGAGTTGGTGGAAAAGATAGATATTCAGATAGTTAAGAAAGTCAAATACTTAGGAGTTCAGTTAACAGCAAGATGTGCAACTATAAAAGAAGATAATTATATGAAACTGTTACAACAAATTAAATTAGATTTGGAGAAATGGAAAAACCTGCAGCTATCGTTGATAGGAAGGATAGCTACAATAAAAATGAACATTCTGCCGAGACTGTTATTCTTATTCCAAACAATTCCGATAAAGTTAGAATTTTTTTTTTAAGAACTAAACAAAATGATACCAAAATATATTTGGCAAGGGAAAAAAAGCAAGAATAAGACTGAAACTGCTACAAGATACTAAACTGAAAGGGGGCCTTGGGTTGCCAGACTGGGAGATATACTACCAGGCTTCTGCACTTGTCTGGGTGAAAGAATGGGTAAATTTGAGACATAAAAGACTATTAACTTTGGAGGGACATGATCTCCAACTGGGGTGGATGCCTTTTTATGGTATGGGAAAAATAAAATATATGGATATTTTCAAAGGCACCTTGTTAGAAATACACTACTGTTCGTATGGCGGAAAATTAAAGAAAGACACTATATAAAAATACCAGTCTGGCTCTCCACGATGGAGGCACTGATTCATCCGAATGTGATTAATATGGAAAAAAATGTAAGATATAAGGACATTTTGAATGATAAAGGGGAACTCAAATCTAAACAAGAATTGATTAATCAAGGGATCGATTTAGCATGGTGGCCATACGTGCAAATACAATCAAGATATGAGAAAGATGCAAGAATGCATGGTTTCTATAAAGAACCAACAGAACTAGACCAGATATTACAAGGGACAGATGAAAAGTTAATTAAAAAATTTATATTGAGTATTAAAATGGAAGAAGAGCAAGTGAAAGAAACAATGATAAGATGGGCTAAAAACTTTGCTCACTCAATAGAATTAGACAAATGGCAGAAATTGTGGGATAGAAATTGTAAATTAACAATGTCAATGGCCTATAAGGAAAATCTATACAAAATGTTTTATAGATGGCATTTACCACCAGCGAGGTTAGCTAAGATGTTTAAAAACTTATTAGCTAAATGTTGGAAGTGTAATCAGACACCAGGTTCATATTATCATATGTGGTGGACATGCCCAAAGGCAAAAAAATACTGGACTAAAATACATACTTGGTAAGAAAAAATGATAAAACAACACATAGATTTGAAACCAGAAATATTTCTGCTGGGGATACTACCAGAACAGTATAATAAAGGGAATACATATTTAATTTTGCATGTAATAATGGCAGCAAGAATAGTGTTTGCACAACAATGGAAAAATGATGAGGTCCGGACAGATGAAAGTATAATAAGAAAAATATTAGAATGTGCTGAGATGGATAGATTGACACTTAAGATAAAAGAAAAGGAAGAAACAGAATACTTTTTAACATGGGATATATTTTACCAATGGTTAACTAACAAAAACAGGTTAGATTTTAAAAATTTTCAAGAGATAATAAAAATCTGTATTGAAAATATTGCAAGATGGATAAACTAATTGTTTTATTATTTTATGATTAATATTGATATGTTTATTAAGATTACTAGTATGATTATGGTTATTGTTGTACCTTTACTTAAAATTAATTATGCCCAGACAACACGCTGTTCAGATAGACATGGATTTTTTTATGTTTTTAATGAAAAAATGCACCAATAAAACACATTAAAAAAAAGAGAGAGGGGGGGGCCAATTGTTCTTTTCTCCTCCCCACGTGTCCTTTTTTTCTCTTATGCTTTTCAACTCCCTTCTGGTTCTTTCTATATGTAATAGATAAGTCTTCATGAATCACTAACACTTATTCTGTAGAAAAGGGTGCAGCCTTTGGAACATGTACCCTTGTCAGGTCAAGCTCCTGAAGAGATGAGGAATACTGCTTGCCTCCTTCTGAGTCAACCAGTTCCAGGACAGACAGGTATTCGTTGGGGAGGAAAGTAGCTTGTGGCAGCATTCCTTGATCATTACTTTTCAGAAATAGCTGGGAGAGAGTAATAGGGTTATGGGTAGAGGATTTAAAGAGCCCCTTGGATCTTGGTAGGGCCAGCTGATCACCACAAGTGCATGAGTGTATTGCATCCCATTAATGCAGTAATGAAGAAAATATCAGTTGTTAGGGAAATAAGTAGAAATTGCCAGGATGGGCAGATTAATGTGTCCTAAAAAGGTTCTTTATTTATTCAGGCTTTTTCATAATGATCATCTTTTTCCTTAGAGGTAAGAATCTGTAGCTTCCCAGAAATTGTTAAATCACAATCCCTAGAAGACCCATAATTCTGAAAAACATTGGGAATTACTGTTTATAATTTTCATGAAAAATGGATTTGTACTTTACTTTCTGCACTTTTTCTTCAATGCCTTATATTCTTGTTTGCTGATTTTTGAAAGTTCACAGTTTATACTTCAGAAAATATAAACAGCAGTAACTAAGCTCTTTCTATTTAGCAAAGGGCATAATTTATGGTAATAAGAACTCCTGATCTCAGAGATCACTTGGCACTTCAATCACAATTCTAAATCACTTCCAGATTTCATATATATGTAAAATAGGCATCCATTTACAACAGGTAGACTCCACAGATTCTGTGGCTGAGAATCACATATCCATAATTTTCAGTTTCACCACTACATTAAAGATTAACAAAATTGTATTCCTACCTCTCTCCTGCCAGAGGTCATCCATTAAAGTGCCAGGCATATATAATAATAGTATGTGGAAGGCCTATGGCAGTGATGGCGAACCTATGGCACGCGTGCCACAGGTGGCACGCGGAGCCATATCAGAGGGCACGCGAGGCATTGCCCTATGTCAGCTGCAGCGCGCATGTGCGTGCTGGCCAGCTGATTTTCGGCCTTGGGGAAGGCCATTTTGCCCTCCGGAGGCTTCAGGGAAGCATCCTGAAGCCTCGGAGTGCAAAAAACGGCCCAACGGGAAAACCGGAAGTTCGGAAAAACGCACTTCCGGTTTGCCGCACGCGGAGCCATATCAGAGGGCACGCGAGGCATTGCCCTATGTCAGCTGCAGCGCGCATGTGCGTGCTGGCCAGCTGATTTTCGGCCTTGGGGAAGGCCATTTTGCCCTCCGGAGGCTTCAGGGAAGCATCCTGAAGCCTCGGAGTGCAAAAAACGGCCCAACGGGAAAACCGGAAGTTCGGAAAAACGCACTTCCGGTTTGCCATGGGGCTGTTTTTTGCACTCCAGAGGCTTCAGGGCAGCTTCCGGAAGCCCCGGAGTGCGAAAAACAGCCCAACGGGAAAACCGGAAGTGCGTTTTTCCGAACTTCCGGTTTGCCCGTTGGGCCGTTTTTCACCGTCCCAGGCTTCAGTGAGGCCTTTGCGCATTCGCGGGGGGCACCATGGGGGGGTTGTGCGCATGCGTGGGGGGAGGGAATGGGTGTGGGCTAGCGCACGCGCGCACACCCCCTTTTGGCACGCGGACCAAAAAAGGTTCGCCGTCACTGGCCTATGGCTTACCTAATTAAAAACTTGAAATGTAAATGAAAATATTTTAATTGTTATAGAAATCAATTGGGAAGTATGTTTAGAAAATATACAAACTACAAATGGTGAATTTTGTTGAAACCATGAATTTAAAACAAACTTAAATCATAGATTAAATCAGTATTTTAAATGATCAGTTTAAAACTATGACAAGGCTGCCCTCAAGGTATTAATTTTTGAAAGGGATAAAAACAATATTGTAAAGAGATTATACTGAAGCTAGACAATGATGTTTTTTACTGCAATAAATTCATACTCTTCAAAGTCAAATCATCCAGGAGCTGGATAAGAATTTCATGCTGTGTTTAATTGGTCGGTAACTTATCAACTGCAGGTTTCTGGAACTTAGTGAATATACCAAGTATGTCAGCTTTCAGCAAGTATTCACAGACAGATTGTCTCTTCTGCTCCCCACTAAGCATTAACTGACTGGTACTGAAGCTATTCCAAAAAAAAACCCCAACATATTGAAGATTTAAGATCCAGATTACAATGCTATATTTTCAGCAAAATATATATCTTGCAGAATTCCCTTGAAGGAAGAGAATACATTTTACAACTAGCAATAGCAGCAGGTTATTTAACAAGTTTGTCCACACTCAAGGTAGTCCTACCTGTTTTGAACAAATCACAGAAACAAATTTTCTACAATCACACAGTGTAGTGACTTGTAACTATGTATTGGAAACTTTTTGTTAAGCCATATCTCCCTTTTCCTGTAGACTTATTTTCTACCTGTGTGCGTCTTTCTGAATCCATTCTTTCATCTTACATAGATAGATTAACAGAGTTGGAAGGGACCGTGTAGGTCATCTAGTCCAACCCCCCACCCAAGCAGGAGACCCTACACCATTTCTGACAGATGGCAGTCCAGTCTCTTCTTGAAAGCTTCCAGTGATGAAACTTCCACAACTTCTGAAGGCAAACTGTTCCATTGGTTGATTGTTCTCATTGTCAGAAAATTTCTTATTTCTAGGTTGAATCTCTCCTTGATCAGTTTCCATCCACTATTCCTTGTTTGGCCTTCAGGTGCTTTGGAAAACAGATTGACTTACTCCTCTCTATGACAGCCCCTCAAATATTAGAATACTGCTATCATGTCTCCCCTGGTCCTTCTCTTCACTAGACTAGCCATGCCCAGTTCCTATAACCGTTCTTCATATGTTTTAGCTTCCAGTCCCCTAATCATCTTCCAGGCCTCTAGATTTCTTCCATTAAATCACTACTTCCCAGTCTTCAATTTGTCTTTGTATAACTTATGTTTAGCCAAACTGACTATTTTGCTTTAGCACAGAGAAATTGGCTTCACAGTGTTTACTATGAAGTATGGCCAAACTGCAGCTGTGCATGCAAAGGCCAGCTAAGAAAATCTTTGAAGCAGCCATATTGAGCTTCAAGAAAATGAACTACTCCAGTGGTTTGAGAGAGGTGCCTCTTTCATGCCAGGGTTCTTTGTGAAGAATCCTTTTTAATGCATTGCATAAATGACTTTTCTCTTGGAGTAAACAATTCAATGAAGAAATGGAAAGCCAGCATTAGAAGAAAGAACTACCAGCTACTATTTTTATGTTTATTTTACATAAATAAAATAAGCAAAATGTTTGATGGATCAGACTTCCACTGTTCTGGAAAAACAAAAATGAAAGTGAAAAGGTGATTCTTAGTCTGATAAAGTAGAAAATTATATTTTAAAGACCTGTTCCTTAAATGATAGAGGGTTTTTTTCATGTTGCGAGCCTGTCTCTAAGGGTGAGGTTTTGTAGTGGACAATTTTATCACTAGAACAGCTTTATGAAGAACATGGTCAGTACATATCTTGAGCAACAGAAGTCACAGAGAAGGTGAGATGAGGGAAGAGGAAATTCAAACTAGCTTAATTTCTGTTCTGGAAAAGTTGGTAGAATTATTAAAGTTAAATGATCAAGTAAGATTACCAAGTACATTCAATGTAGATTGATTACATAAATAAGCACAGTAATTAGATACTGCTTATTTTTTCAAAAGCATTTTGACAAAGTCCCTCACCAAAAACTCGGGAGCCATCTTAATCATTATACTTTAAGAGAAAAATAGGAGAAAAATACCACTGAATGACTAAACAAAAAGAAAACACCATTAAGCATGTTCATAAATTATCATGAGTTAGATAATATTATCAATAAGGTTTATAACAGGGCTTATAATAAGGTTTATAATACAATAATAGCAATTATTTAAAATATATTTTAAGTTTCATTTGTCAGCCTTGCCTAATCTTGTTTTCATAACACAACAGATAAGTCTGGGAACAGATAAAAATTACTTTGCTTATTCCTAATCGGATTCATGCTCAGTTATGATTCAGATGACAATATTACCTCCTATGTTTAATATATCAATATTTTAGTATACCAATATTCATGGTGGAAGGGCAATCATATTGATTCATTTATTAGTTTAGGAAATCCCTAGTACAATTATTTCTGCTCTGTTTTTCCAGAATAAGCACTAAACCTGTTGTTCCATTTGTATGTTGTATAGAGCATTTGTGAGTCTCCCATTTATCTATGATACCTGTGCCTGTCAAAGGAACAGCAAATCACTCTAAGTTCTTAGGAAAGGTAGCATATGACATTCTAGTTTTCTCAGTTTCTAGAATTAATAACTTTTGTTATATGCTCAATTCCTTGGATTTCATGGAAACATCCATGGAGTTTTCTCCCTCAACAAATTAAAAGTGGGTTTTTTGCCTTCTTCCAGGATATTATTTCAGCTTCCTAGTCCAGCCCACAGTTTTTTAATTTCCTGGTACAGTAGTCTTCCATTTAAGTACTGCTCACGTCATCTCTTGCTTAGTTTAGAAAATTCAAAATTTTTCAGCTATAGCTACGTTGGCTAAAATATTCTGGGAATTGAAGTCCACATATCTGGAGGGCACTTAAAATACTGTCAATGTGTATTAGCATATACTCCCACCTTCCACCATGAGAAATGAGTTAAACACATTCTCAGTTGCCCCATAATTATTTTTCTTTGTGTGCACATGTTATACACAGATGTGATCCTGAAGCTAAACAATTTCTAAGCAGACCCTAAACACTATAGCTGAGCAGCATGATTGAATAGACTACTACATGGAGTTCTCACTTAAGACTGATTTGCATAATCTCTGTTGACATATGATTTAAAAAGCCCTTTGTTATATCGATTCAATGTGCACAAATCTCCTGAGAAACCCAAACTATTTATTTCATCTTATACATTCAGTATGTTGTGCATGTCAAATTGGCATTGTGAATTACTTTTACATGTCATGACTAGCACTTCCCTTTTCTTACTTACTAAATAAAAGTATAGTAACAAAGAGAAAAGAAACAGGAAAATAATGGTTGGAGTGGAACACAGGCAGATGCAGTTACAGCTACACTTTGCATGTAAGTTAAATGTTTTTCACTGGCTAAATTTGCCAGGTTGTGTCTGAAGCAGCCCACCAGCACAAGTTAAATATGGATTTCTTTCATGACAATAACTTAAAAACTATTAGTTAAGTGGTTCAGGACTCTTCCAGTTTTATCGACAGTCCAAAATGTATAATACACTCTGCTTTGTAACAGAAACTGAAAGCAGACACAATTCTGTAGAGGCTAATGTTATATTCTTAAAAGTTTATTTATTTATTTATATTATATGTACAACATAATATAACCGATAAGTAAAATAACGTAAAAAATTAACATTAAAATTAAAAATTAAATTAGAGTTAACATTTTAAAATTATAGTATACTGTAATGACAATTAAACTTCAAAAGAGGAAAACATCCTAAAATGGCCATTAACATTGGATTATTACAAGCAGGGGGCTCTCAAGGGGTTAACTAGCTCTATGGCTGCCTGGTTCTCTGTGCCCCCCCCACCTGGCAGAGCCAAGTTTTGACCCCTTGGAAGAAAGCCAAGAGATTGGGGGCTTTGCTCACCTCTGGGGACAGGATGTTCCACAATGCGGGGCAGCAGCATTAATACTCAAGATTAATACTCAGTATCAATTTACAACTAAGCCTTCACAAAGGCAAGCTAATGCAACTCACAAAGCTATTTACATTTAGTTTCTTCACATTTTCTTCCATAAATATTATTGACATTGTCATTTGTAACACATAATTGGTTTCTCTCTGTAACTCCTATTGTCCTGCATTCCTTTTAGAAAGTAGCAATAATATTTTGCTTTACATTTCTGCTCTTTAATATTTTTCTGGGAATAAATAACTTTGTCTACCAGAAATAAATCCTACTGAATTTAGTGATGCTTACTCCCAGATTAGTGGGACCATGACCATGAAAGGGATAATAGTAAAGCCATAAATGCGAATTTCTTCAATAGATAAGAGTAGCTTTTATTAAATCTGCACAGAGATGAGTACTGCTGACTGTTGGTTTGAGCATGCTGCCCCCTGTCTACAAAACTATATACTTTTTTAAAAACTCTTTTATGTATTTTACTCCCCATCCCCCCCATGTTTGTTATTTCAATATCCCTGTTTCCCACTCATAAAAATCTTTCATAAGTTTTTTTTTTATAAGGTTTGGAATTCCATTGGAAAGCATTCATTTTTGATTGGTTTTAATTCTAAAATTTTAATGCTATAGTGCAGTAATATAAAATTTGACTTCAATAATTTATGGTTTTATGCTATAACTTTATAATATTGTTAAAATTAAAATGGCAGCCATTGTTTTTAATCATGACAATAACATCCCCAGTCTCTTACATTTCTAATGGAATCTATAAAAGTGCTTCTAGGTAAGCTAAGCATCCAAATAAGTTAATGATATGGCATGGTTTTCTGATTTAGGTCAATTCTGTAAAGCAGCCTAAGCTGCTGCTTTTCCATGCATCTCTTGCTTTTTCCCTGAAGCTGATTTTTAAAATATCCAGTTAAGATTGCAATGACTGGTGCTCAATCTAGACTGGTCGCCATAGGTTCTAATTCTCTTGCTTCTTGTTCTTTCCATCCAATGTGGGAAGGCAGGACTTGCTAGCTGGCCCCTGTGTGTGTGGTGGTAAGTGGGTGTCTCCCAGTGCTTCCCCTTTTCTTTTAGGGATTATTTCCTCCTTATTAGTCTCTGTTCTTTTCTTTTCCTTTCCTAGACATTTACATACATGGATGCAGAGGTGGGTTCCTCCCGGTTAGGACCGGTTTGCCCGAACCGGTAGCCACCCGCTGGTGATGTCACAGTGATGTCATGGATCTGGTTCGGTCGGTGCCAGTCCGTGGGCACCGCCATCTTTTTTTTTTTTTGAATTTTTTAGAATTTTTTTTTTGCATTTTTTTTTCTTCTGCACATGCGCAGAAGCCAAGTTTCCGGCACTGCGCATGTGTCGCCATCTTGTTTTTGGCTTTTAAAAAAAATCGGATTTCTCGGCACTGCGCATGCGTCGCCATCTTGTTTTGGGGGGTTTGGGGGGGGAATTTTTTGGCACTGCGCATGCACGTGCGTGCAAAGTGCGCGCACGCACCCATGAGGCGCGCCCACGCGGCGCGGGAGGAAGCGAACCGGCAGTGAGGTAAGTTAGAACCCACCCCTGCATGGATGCCTTCAACTCCCCTTCTTATTCCCATAAGAATGAGATGTGCCTTCACTTCCCCTTTGACACCAATGCAAATGTTTTCTTCCCTCTCTCCCTTTATTGGATACAGTAATGATTAAAGTGCAATGAAGAGGTTGCTCCATTGCTAGGACCATGGAAACTGTAGCAAAGAAGAAGTGATAATTCAGCTTCATAAGAAGCAAAGTAAAATTCATTAGAACTTTATACAGGCAGTCTTCGACTTACAACAGTTCATTTAGTGACTGTTCAAAGTTACAATGGCACTGAAAAAAGTGACTTATGACTGTTTTTCACAATTACAACCTTTGCAGCATCCCCATGATCATGTGATCAAAATTCAGATGCTTCAGATGCTCAGCAACTGGTTCATATTTATGACCCCAGTGTCCCAGGGTCATGTGATCTCTTTTAGTGACCATCTGACAAGCACAGTCAATGGGGAATCCAGATTCACTTAACAACCAGGTTTCTAATTTATCAACTGCAGTGATTTACTTAACAACTGTGGCAAGAAATGTCGTAAAATGGGGCAAAATTCACTTAACAAATGTCTCACTTAACAACAGAAATTTTGGGCTCAATTGTGGTCATAAATTGAGGATTACCTGTAGTTCCATTCCAATGTGTGTACATTGCAATTTAAAGATCTGCGTAGGAAGGAAAAGGAAAAGGAAACATTAAGGGATGAGAGAAGCAAGGGAAATATACTTCACCCAGAAAACAAAATGGCATTGCCCTGTTTCAGGTTTCAAACTCAAACACCAGTTATTAGGTGATCCATTGTTACTCATGGCTGAATAAATAAACAGCAGATGAGGAAAAGAATGTAAATCCAAATCCTGGAAAGAAAGTTTGCCTGCTTAGTTTCACTTTCAGCAAGAACGTGCCAAGGAGAAGTCAAAATCCAACCTGAAGTTCAGAGAGCCGAGTCAGATTTATCAGCCAGTCCAGAGGTCAGACATTCATTTTTTTAATACAAGCAGAATATACATCAGTACAGAAGATCAAACTGTATTTTCCAACAGAGAACAGCCCAGGATGAAATGGCTGCATGAGTCCAGTTGCTGGACGGGAGGGGGATGCCAGGCACTATAGCCAATTAGAAGTTAGGACTGTCACTAAATCAAAAGGAAGCACTGCAGATCATCTGCTCCATGGGCTTAGGTTGGCTTCGGAGGGACAGCAACACTTACAATGGGCTGGGAGAAGGTGGATGACAAAAATCATCCAGTACTCAGAAGCAGTGGATAGCCCATCTTGATAAACCAAGCAGCAAATGCAGATCTTCTCTTAGTTGCATATTTGTTTGATTTATATTATATTCCCAGAACTTGGTCTAGTGGTTAAGTGGGAGACCATGAGTTCAAGTCCCACCTTAGCCATGAAAGCCAGGTGAGTGACTTTGGACCACTAACTCTCTCTCAGCCCAATCTATCTCACAGACTTGTTTTGTGGGGAAAATAGGAGGAGAAAGATGTGCTGGATATATTTTTTGCCTTGGGTTAATAATAAAGGTGGGATAAAAATAAATAAATAAAATAAAATATTGGAAAGCAGCAAGTGGATGTGGTAAAAACATCAAGAGGATGGCCGGGAGAGTGCCACTGAAGCTGTGTCCTCCTTTGATCATGCCATTCCAACTACCTTCTTGATATTTTTTAATCATACCTACAATCATCCTTGTAAATTATCCTGACAGGATAGCCACATCTGTTAAAAAAAATGAGCACTTTTACGTAATGTCATCTTATGTGTAAAGATAAATATGGTAATTTGACCATTTAGATATTTGAGCATTTATGAATGGAATTTTGGCACTTTGAAGACATAAACACAAACAGTATGCTAGATTATAAGTACATAGCTGTAACTGTTGTATCTAATCCTTTAAAGAATTCAATTTTTCTTAAGCCATTTTCCTTCTTGAATTTCTGCTATGCTTCACAGAGGGGGAAGATCTTCCCTTCAATTAAAAAGAAAAATTTTAATTACTTTGAACAATTCAAATTCACTATAGTTTTCTAAAATACATATAATACAGGGGATATTGCAAATCCATTTTATTTTTAAAAAAAATTAAAGTAATGTTTAGGCTAAATCAATCAAATCTTTACTACAGTCATAGACCAGAATAAGAAGGGTAGAATTACAAACAGTAATTTTAAAAGCTAAAAAATACATAAAATTAAAAAACTAATACATGCACACACACAAATTAAAAAGCCTACATCTAAAAAAAAAGTTTGTGTGTTGTGTGTGTGTGTGTGTGAATAAACCTTTAGGCTTGTTTTCATGGATTGTATGTTTTTAATCCAATATCCTCTTTGATAATAGATATAATGTAAGAAGACAAAACCGATGCCTATGCATGAACCTCAGCATACAAATATGTCATTAAAATGAACTATGAATTTGCTTGTCTGATTTATTACCAAATGCCTAGGGGCAGATCCTTTCAGTAGTGAAGTCACAACCTAGAATTCTAGCTGTATTCACATAACATCTTAGTAGATATGTTCAAGTACAGTTTGCTACTTTTAATTCTTTTGCATTCAAATGCCCTTTGAAGTGTCTTAGCAAAAAAAAAACACCATGAATGTTACTTATTTGAAACTAACAAATGTTATATATTTGAAACTAACAAAAAACAAAAAAAATCAGAGACAAATTCTTATTTTTCATTATGAAATATTTTCGTTTCTACCTGTAGAGGGAGTCTAGGAACACCAATTTAGTTTTTGCAAGCATAATTTTAAAAGAACCTCTTTAGAATTAATTTATGGATGTCTTATGTTAGATGAAATATAGTATTTTTCATAATTTTGGGATTTAAAATATTTTCTAAATGTGGATCAATTTATAATGACTGTTCTGTGACTGTATGAGTACAGTGTGTTTAATTTTATGATGGCCTTGACATGGTATAGGCTACTTTACTAATGGTGTTCTTCTTGTAGTGTCTTTTAATATAATGTCTTCTACTTTTGCCCTCTACATTCTTGGTATTTCATCACCTAACACATACCAGATTACAGTGTTAGATTACACAGATCATTTAATTAAGATGTCAGATATAATATGCAAGAAGCAAGAAAACATGAGGGATTGATGAAACGCATGGTAATTCAAGCTGACCAAAAGAGAATATAAGAATGGCATTCAAATTTAACTTTTTTTATGGCTATGTTCTTAAGTGACTGGTTGGGAAATACATGAATTTCAAATTATTTTTAGTGAAAATTGTCAAAAATTAGAACCCTGCACGTAGTTTAGTATCATGTAACAACTGAAGGCAGTATAATTGCTGTTCTCTGAAAAGCACAGAAACACAGCTATTGTTTAGTATAGAATCTTAATATTAAAAGAGCCATCAAGTGCAGCCCTCTCCTCAGCAGACAAATGTCTAGGGTCTCTGAACACAGTGATAGTGAGCCAACCATCTTTCTCTAACTCAACCGTCAAACTCTTTCAGTTAGTATAAACATTCAATTCAAATTTAATTAAAAGCTGCCTTCCTGTAACTTAAATCCCTTATTCATAGTCCTGTGCTCTTGAATGAAAAAGAATATGGTTTGGCTGCTTTCACATGAGATCTTGAAGCCTGGTGTCATATATCCCACTCCATCATCTTTCCTCAAAGTTAAGCATATTTAACATCTTCATTTTCTCTTTATGGGACTTAATTTTTAGCTTCAGTGCCCTTCGCTGAATCAGTTTAATTTCTCTGAATCAGTTTTTGGTACTGATGGTACTCATCCTGATGAAAACAACATGCTCCTTTGGATGCCTATGTTCCTTCACACTGATCATTCTACTACAGTGTGCATGATATGTTTGAAGTCTTTCACTGTTAATTATTAGAGCAAGGGAGAATCCTAGATATTTCTACCCCAAGATAGTTTGTGGATTTTTGTAAGATCTGTAGAAGCATCAACTGGTGAGAGCTACTCTAGTCAGCCTTGGGGAAGCGCAAATGATGGCCATATATTCTTGTTTAATTTAAAATATTTAAAATATTGTTATCTTTCTTCTGTATTAAAAATGTTGTGTGAACCTCATCTGAAAAGAACCAGTTTTACCCTGTTAATAAATGTTCTGTGGACATTGCACTCAAGTTGACATTAAAAATGTCTCAAAACTTTCAGTTGGTACAGAGTACAGAATTTCAATATTGATGGGATTTTAGTCAGGGATGGTTCACTTCACTTTATTTCTATTTATTCCATTTTTAGATATATGAAGAATTAACAGCCAAAATAGACATTGATAATTATTAAAGACAATGACTCCTTGATCATTTCTATAATGTAATCGTACTGAATCATTCTGAAAAACAGAATTGTAAACCTGAAATGAGAATGCAAAATGTGGTTATTAACAACTTTTATGTAAGGGTTTGGAAGGCAAGTACTTAAGAATGAATGATATAAGCCTACAGTATTTTTATTATGCAGTAAGTATGATCAGAGTTGTTCATAACTGAATCTCTGTAATAAAAAAACTGCATTTAAAACAAATTTACTGCTTCTTGCAACTTAATGTCCATCATTAATATTGCAAGATGCTCTGTGGAAATAATCTTTTATCACTTATACTAACATATCATGAAATAAATTTATGTCATATTATATTTCTTGCCTAAGGTATAAGAAAGCTCTTAATTTTTTCTGCTGTGAAAGCATAACAAAGCTAAGCTTCAAGTAAATACAAAAGTGTATTAAAACCATACAAACATTACATTTCCCCAGTTTCTTGAAAAAATAACCTTTTCTAAAAAATGCTGAAGGTTAATGTATGATTATTATATAAGTTGTTCTCTAATTTGTAATTCATTTTGAAAATGGATACAAAGGCCACTGACTGGACTCAGTTCTGTGTTTTGTGATCAAATGGCAAAATTGTATTTCATTTCAGCTTAATACTGTTCCCCTAAAACGATGTTTCTCATCCTTGACAACTTTAAGATGTATAAACTTCACTGAATTTAGGCAGCCAATAAATTTAAAATAACAACAACGTAACTCCCAGAATTTCCCAGCAAGAATTCTGGGAATTGAAGTCCACACATCTTAAAGCTGCCAAGGTTGAGAAACAGTTCCAAACTAATAATTTCTCTGGCAGTCCATTATATAATTGGTGCAACTTCTAGAGCCGTTATCTTAATTAATTAATTTGTATAACCACCCACCTCAAACCAGTGACTCTGGAGGGTCAACAATCATAAAAACAATTAAAAGAGTTAAAATACATTACAAAAAATAAATTACATAACCAATAGCAGCCAAGAGATATTATAATCTATTGGTGTCAACATAGCTAGGAAATTGGATTCTTCACACATCCCAGGGAAGGCACATAACCAGATCTTCAAGACTTTATGAAAGATGAACAGAGCCAGGGTTATCCTAATTTCAGGAGGGAGAGGTTCCAGAAAGCAGGCACTATGACAGAAAAAGGATGTTTCCTGGTCCCCACCAGCCAAATTCCTTGGCTGACATGACCTAGAGCAATATACAGGGCATTCCTAACAATGAAGAAAATATGACATACTGAAAAACAGAAACAGTGGAATGGAAAATGTTTTCTCATTTTTAAACACTTATTCTGAAAAGCTGGAAATAAGGACCTACCTTAAAACTTGAAATGCTGTTTTTGAAAAGGCTTCTAAAGCATGAGAGCAGACAAACTTGCTTCAGGACAGAGAAGACTACAGTAAAAGGAATTTTCTAAAGCAGGCCATTTAGAAAATGTATGTGAATTGAAATGTTTCTGCCTCTTACTGTTAGGTCAGAATGTCATTGATCAAACATGCGTCTCTTAGGGGTGGGGAAAGATTCATTAGTCTTTACAAAATGATAATTATATCTTCTATTCCACTCTGTTTAAGATTTTGAAAAGGCAATTAATATATATTATGGTGTATCTTTCTCATTGTAACTTTTAATTGAGGTTGTCTTTATGGCACCAACACTTATTGCCATCTTGTTGTAAGTCATTTCTTTATAATTGGATACATACTGTTTTTGAAATGCAATTTTCTCTGGGCTTGTAAAATGCACACAGCAACCAATTTGCATGTTTCCTTTTGTAGGAATATGTGCCTCACTAAAAATAAGATGCTTAAAATTGTTGCCCTAAGGATAAGATTTTATTCAACAAGCAAACAATGAGTAGGTAAAGGTGTTTCTAAGCAATGATGTGTTAAAAATGCAAGAGATCAAATTTTGGCATGACATGGTGAAAGTTATTAGAATTGATTTACCAAATCAAAATTGATAATATGGATTCTCTCGGAATCAAAAGAAAATCTTCCACTGTCATTCCACTTCAGATTTCATGTCAACTTTAATTTAAACTAAATAAGTTTGTTCTTAGAAATGATGGGATTTTTTAAAAATCCAAGTCCAGTTATAAAGAAAATGTTCTTCTAGATTAAGCTATAGGAATGTATCTGTCATTTAAAAATGTCCTTGGAAGTGAAATAAATGGAGATGTTGCGTTTGTCAGCAGTTATAAATCTATTATTTTGATTACCATAATTGCAATGACAGGAGACTGTCACTGTGATGCTAATTTAATTGTTTTTTAAATTAGCTATTTTTATTTCACAAAATCTCACAACAAAAGAGATTAAATGTCACCTAAGTGATATAAAGCTACAATAAACCACAATAGGAAGGAACATTGCAGTGGATGACTATATTAAATCTAAACAACAACAACAACACACACACACATAACTAATAAATTTACAAATAGAAATTATATACTAAGTTGTACTCTTTTCCTCTGCCAACTTATTAGAAATATTGAGTGTCAGCAAGGTTGGATTATTTCTCTCTTAAGTTTCTGATTCAGGCAAGAAGTGGTAGCTTGTAGTCTTCTAGATATTATTGAATAAACAACAGTCAACATCCTTTACCATTATGCTGGACTTCAGTGCCCACCACTTTCAACTAGCAGCATCCCTGGTGAAGTTGTATATCATAGTCTAATGCATCTTGAAGTCTGACACATCTAGAGATCATCATATTGAAGAATACTATCAGATAATATATGGTGTATAACTCTTTGCTTGCACTCAACCTCATTTTAAACCATAATGATACTTGTGAATCCGCCCATTGTAATTTGTAAGCCATATTTTATGGATTTGTATGTTTTGTGAGCCAGACAATTGAGGAACTTTTCCCCTTCTCCATTTCTGGGTCCTTGGGGCATTGAAAACCAGTAGAGACAAGCATTTGTATTCATCAGCGTTTTTTGAAGCCCTAAAAAAACCAATTAAATAAGTATTCATGAATCTTTGTTGACAACCGTCAAGAACCCTTCACATGTGAAAAGTTTCCTTCAGTGACTATGGCAGACAGAATGCATGAGGCTTGTTCACTGCTCAAAATATTTTCAGAAGGTATACTTTTATCAACATAACTGGATTATTGTATCATTACTAGCATTGTCTTTTAATCAGCTCTAATGCAAAAAGTATTTATCAATCTACATAATATTATAGAAGTTTGAACATCTGGACAGTTTTTTTTAATAACTGCTCATACTAAGAAGGTTTTAGGTTCCTGGAGTTGATCCAACATTGAACAAATGCACAATCAGCAGGATACATGCTAGTTTCTGAAGCCTCCCATGGAGCTTGCCATTGATGGCCTCCCACAGGTGCCCACACTCTGCTGAAAAGCAAATTTCTTCCATGCCACCACAACTGTCACATTCATGCTGAAGAGGTTACATAACACAACTCTTCTCACAATTCTTCTCTCCTCCAGTGAATTACTGTCCTGAAACAGTACACCAAAGATTTGCTGTTTTAAATAGTGATGAAGAATCTGTATTGTAATTGTATGTACTTCTTTTGCCCAGCTGATAAGCAGTTAATCTTAAAATGCATAAGAGTATTGTTTAAGTCTCAACAGAAAAAGACGGGATATGAAAACCAAAATCCAAAGTAGCTGTGCCAGTATTTGATTCTGATGTGTTTTCAAGTTTTTTTCAAAGGAGCTGTGAGCATATAGTAGAGGTACACACTAGATACCAGGAAAATGGGGAATAACTCTTTTGTGGGAATAAAAAAATAGTTCAACCAGTTACAAACCTAAAGTTTGTACAAGAGTTACAAACCTCTACTGCTTACATATGCAGTAGAGGCATGGCAAAATAAAAGAAAAAAATGCAACTCTATTTGACCAGTGATGGCGAACCTTTTTTTGGCTCGGATGCCAAAAGGGTGCGCGCGCGCGCGATAGTGTGCCCATGCGTGCCCACACCCACAATGCAATGCCCTTCCCCCCCTTATAATGTGCACAACCCCCACGCTGCCCCCCGTGCACGTGCACAACCCCCCCGTGCTGCCTCCCCCCGCGCATGCGCACATACCTCACTGAAGCCTCCGGACTTCTGGTAGGCCCGTTGGGCCGTTTTTTGCCATCCCCAGGGTTCAGGAAAGCCTCCTGAAGCCTGGGGAGAGCGAAAAACGGCCCAATGGCCCAACTGGAAGTTCGTTTTCGAACTTCCGGTTGAACCGTTGGGCCATTTTTCGCTGTCCCCAGGCTTCAGGAGGCTTTCCTGAAGCCCGGCGAGAGCGAAAATGGCCGAAAAGAAGGCCGAAAATCAGCTGGCCAGCGCGCGCATGCGCGCTGGAGCTGACATAGGGCAACGCCTCGCATACCCTCAGATGTGTGCCATAGATTCACCATCACTGGACTAGTTTATTTACTTACCTTAATTCCTAACAGATAGAGAGGAAAGAGGTTAATGTTTCTGAAATGAGTGGTGAAGTGTACAATAAAAACAGTAAACACAATTTTGGAAGGGACAGTATCAAACAACTGAGTAGAGTTCAACAATATTTCTATGCTGGTGTAAGACGAGTCTATGTAATATTTAAACAGATAATCAGAAGATTGTATCTTGTTCTTCTGTTTCCTCCAGCTTGTCCATTTTGGACACAATATGGGAGTGTGACAGTGGAAGATTGACAGTGGAAGTGACATAAAATTTGGCCAGCATTCTCTATTGTCTATGCTATTCTTTTGCTTTATATAAAACTCCCAATTGTTCTTTCTAGCCTAATAAAATCCTATAAAATAATTCACTGTATTTTTATTCCATGTTACAAAGCCTTGTAACTGAGCCTTCTTACAATCTCAATCTAGGTCTCATTTAGACAACTGTTTTAACATAAGCAAGTTGAGCTAAAGAACTTGCCATTGAGAGTGAATTGTTAATCTTTTTTTGCTTAAGGTGTTCAATCCTTATTTTTATTTATTTGAAATTTGAAATGTGTCTTTAGCTTTCTCCAATTTTTAAGTGATAGTGATACATGTATATAATCATAAATATTTATTACCCTGTTTCTACCATGACCCCCAAGAAGACAAAAATCAGTTTAGAATAAAATGACATCCATATGCTTTGTGTACAGGTAATTATGGCCCTGCATGTAAACTGATCAGGTAGAATATATTGCAACAAAGATTTTGTCTGAAAAAAGACTAATAATAATTAAGAAGCAGGACATTGATTTTAATCTGAGGCAGCAAGATGACAGTTTATTTGATGAATGGAATTGCTAGCACAAGATCATTTAAAATTTTCATTCTTTTATCTAACAGTAGGACTACTTATAACCAAATATTGCTCAGGAAATCTAGTATAGAGAAAAAGTATCCTCCTTGTTAAAGGATCCATAGGCATTGACCCTTTTAATTTAAGAATACCCATTTAATTCCCCGGTATTCCCTTTTCTTTTCCTGTAACATACAGTTACAGTAATATGCAGTTCTATATTTCTGCATTCCAAACAGCAGCTAGAAAGCATCTTTATCATTTTAACAGTTTTATAGTGCTTTTCCAAAAACACTAAATTTTAAAGCTTGGTGCAATACATTAGCATATGGATTCTGCAAAAAAAAAAAAAAACCAGTCTTTTGTGACTCCCTTTTGATCAATTATGTGTATGTAGGCTTCCTCAAATTATTTTATAGCAAAAAACATGATCCTCATAAACAAAGACTAGTTTTATACTTCTAGGTTTATATTTTAGTTCCAGAAATATAATCTGTATATAAAAATGCTCTGTTGTTTTTAAAATTACACTTTCACAAAGATTGTGTCATTAACTAATTATGTGCTAAATGTCTTCATATATATATTTGTGGGTTCATAACATACATTGTTGCACATTCACATATATACGTATCTAAAGTGAGTGGATGTGAGAAGTAAGATTCAAAATGTTATTTTCCATTGACCTGAGTATGTCTAGTGGGATTTTTGCAGCAGACCAGTGCTTCATATCATAAATTTATGAAAGCTCTCTCTGTTTCAGAAGTAATTTGCCATGTGGCAGCAGACACTATTGTTTGAGAAACAAACATAAAACCCCGTTGGCTATACAGAAATGATTATGTGGTTCTTTGACTTCCAGCTTACGTTGAAACTCATAGTTCCTCCAGTCTTGGACATTATGAGGCTGTTGCTTAAATGTTCTAGTACAAGTAAAATAAAGACATAAGTATCTAATAAAAATATGCTGTGAGATGATATCAGCAAATAACAGAGCTGTCCTTTCTTTTTAAAAGAAATTAACTATAAAAGTAATTTGATTCATAAGAAATCATATGATCAATTTGGAAATGAATTGTTTGGAACTTGAATTCTGGCAGTGCTGCATTGTTTACTGTCTTAGGGAAATACATGCTAAGGTGGTCAGCAAGTTTCAGTTTTCTTTTATTTTTAATCATTTTGGCTGGTTCTGTCTTTCATATATTTGGTATATTTCATCATTATTTTCTCTGTAAAGCCATGATATGTCATGTGTTTAGTGTAAGAACGTGCAAAATAATTACATACCTATATACTCTTAGAAAAAGCAATTAAATTTAATAAACAGCATTAAGCATAACATCATTTAAATAATTCTGACTTATATAGTAAGTGACTGATGCAAACTATACAGAGAGTGTATATTTAAACAAATCTTTTGGTTGTAATATTGATTCCCTCCTTCCATATTTTTAACTATTTTTTCTATTTAAAATGGCATATTATTGGAAATGTATACACATGCATTAATATTACATTTTCTTTTAGCTAAAAAGCAAACAAGGAAATACAAAAATAAATCATGAAATAAAACTAAAGAGTCATATATTAACATTTCAGTCCTCTTTAAAGCATTAAAATCATAGCCAAATATCAAAAGTAATTTAAAATATCAACTTGAAAACAGGCAATTAACATATTTTAAAAATCAAGACTTGATTTTCTTGATTTTCTTGATTTTTACTTTCTTGATTTTTACTTCTTGTCATTTCTGGGATATTTTTAAAATCAGTTGAAATGAATTTTCATCTTTCAAGAAAGAGTAGCTGAAGTTGCTTGCTGCTATTTACATAACCATTAATGTAGGAGAATCTTTACATTATTTTGAAGTGAGGAAAGGCAATTATAATCTGAACTTCAAGATTTTGCTATTCAGGTGCAAATCCATTTCTTTTCCTTTTGCTCAACCAGAAAAAAACCCACCATAAAAACTTGAAAGTGTCTTGATTTACAGCATAAGATGTAAAAATCCCACGGTTGTCTCAGTGATCACTAGCTTTCATATGAGGAGAGGAGAAGGAACTTTGAGGGAAATATTTTATTTTATTTATTTTTATCCTGCCTGTTATTTTTCAAGGCAGCGAACATAACTAATATTCTTCCCTTCTCCTATTTTCCCCACAACAACAATCCTGTGAGGTGAGGTGAGTTGAGAGATTGAATGGCCCAAAATCACCCATGCCTAAATATCATCAGGAACCCTTTTGATTTCCTGGATCCTAGATCCTTTTCATTTTCCAGCAAGTTAGACCAACCATTTAGGTCCCCTGCTTGTTAAAACTTTTCCCTTTACAACAAGTACAGAACTTGGGAGATCCTTGAGTTTAACCGGGCATGTAGGCAGGTTTTTTTTTTTATAATGTAGCCATAGGCCATGGGTGTCACAACTTTGCATAGATAGCAGAACTCTTCTAGCTTTCAGCTGCATGGAATTAATTTGTGTAGTCTGTAATTTGTGGATAACATTTATTTTTTTTTATTTATTTTATTTATTTGTCAAACATGTACAAGATAGCAGGTATAGGTATAATCATAAACATAATCAAAGTGAATACAGATAGATGAAGACAATAGGACAGTAGGACAGGGACGGTAGGCACGCTGGTGCGCTTATGCACGCCCCTTACAGACCTCTTAGGAATGGGGTGAGGTCGACAGTAGACAGTCTAAGGTTAAAGTTTTTTGGGTTTGGGGAAGAAACCACAGAGTCAGGTAGTGAATTCCAGGCATTGATCACTCTGTTGCTGAAGTAAACATAATCAAAGTGAATACAGATAGATGAAGACAATAGGACAGTAGGACAGGGACGGTAGGCACGCTGGTGCGCTTATGCACGCCCCTTACAGACCTCTTAGGAATGGGGTGAGGTCGACAGTAGACAGTCTAAGGTTAAAGTTTTTTGGGTTTGGGGAAGAAACCACAGAGTCAGGTAGTGAATTCCAGGCATTGATC
>QLTV01002141.1:1882410-1913208 GCA_003457575.1 Thermophis baileyi
TATCATAGTTGGCTTTTTTAAAATTATAATTGGTTATCCTATTATTATGTTGATTTTTATAAGGACGTATATTAAGACAAAAGTCAATCATGCTGTGGTCGCTGTTGGAAAAGGGTTCTTTTATTTGTAGTCCATAAATTGAGTGTAGACTGTTGCAGAAGATGAGATCGAGGCAATTGTTGAGTCTAGTGTTGTTTGTTACTAGTTGATCTAGTCCTAGATTAGTAATAATGGTGGGATGGAGACAAAGGAAGTGAAAATGGTATCTTCCTTCCCTGCTTGTACAGTTGTAATTCCTTGAACCTTCAATTAGTGTCCACAGAGACCTGGGTTAGTACCATCATTGTATGCCGTGATAAATGAGGTTATCTTATATTTCATTCAATAGGCTATCTTTGAACTATCAGATAAAGTTTTTTTTTATTGTATCCACATCCTAAATTGAGAGTTGAAAGTCAGAGATATTCTTCACCAACTGCTTTTCTTATGTAGGGTTAAGGTGGTAGATCAGTCAGTTTCTAGGTTCTCAGCCATGCTACAGAACTGATGTACAGTAGAACCTCTGGTCACGAACACTTCTCACCACGACCAAATCAGGTTCCGACCAAAAAATTCACATTTTTTTTTCCATGGCTGATTTCCCCTTCCACACCATTTTTTTTTGTAAGCGCCAAATTTCCAAAAAATCGGTTTGCAACCAATGTTATGGAACGAATTATGGTCGTGACCAGAGGTTCTACTGTAGTTTGAAGGTGAATCAGAAAGGAGAGATACCCACTTTACAACTCTCTCTGTTATTAGGGTAACTATAAAATGTCCGTGGTTTGGTCAATGGGATGATAATCTGTCTCAAGGAAACATATAGTTCATACTATACAAAGAATTAGATTTGCTTTGATTCTCATAGTATTTGTTTGGCAGGGAAGCAGGTACTTGGATCTGAGTAGTTTTGGTGACTGCTGCTGTGTCAGTAATAGGATCATCTTGGGTCCCACTGGGAAAAGCCATGCTAATATCGGTTAATTCTGTTCTACCTGTTGGGCTAATTGGTTTATCATCTGAGCTAACTGATCCATTTGGATTGCTACATGGTTCTGATACTGAATAAGGCATTGGTGAATAGGTAAACATTATTTCTAACCATCTGGCTCACCCTAGCTCAAATGTTTGAATTATCCTCTAGCTGTAGTTTATGTGGCACTCAAGTAAGTTGATCTCTTTGCTGCTGCTGCATATCTTTGCCCCAGTGTGATTGCTACACAATAGGGCTGATGCGCAATAGGATGCAAATGTATGTAAATGCAAATGTAACTTTTATTCTGCAGACATACGGTATATACATAAGAACCTTCTGGTTCTTTCCTCAGCCATGTGCCATACTTATCTGTTCTATCTTAGATACAGTTCCTATTTTAGAGGCATGCACCATCTCCCAAAAATGCTAAAAGTCTCTATCTTCATCCTTCAAGCTGCTGGTTAAGAATTTTTCAAATGGAAAATGGCAACCATCTGCTGAGAAATAGTGTGCCTCCTTCCAATTTGCACTAATTCCACAAGAATTACAACAACATTAGCAGCCTTCCCTCAAGGCAATACCCAAGAAGAGTCATGTGGGACAGCTATAGGGGATCATCTTCAACTTTAATCCAGCTCTCTAGAATAGACATTTGCTCACACACTGATGCAGCCTTGGAAAACTCTGTTTGGTCACCTTATGATCACCTTATTCTTTTTCGGATAAGGGGCTTGCATCTCAAAAGTGTGTGAATCATAGAGTTTGTAATGAGGAATGCACATTCAAACCTATGGTTTATATATCCTTATTGAGCCTTACAGAATTGTAAGGTACAGAACCCCACATGCTCTTACCAAACCCCTTCTGAAACAACAAACTTGAAGGAACAATGAAGCCACCTGAGATTAGGCAGGATGGGCGGTTAGCTTGTATGAATTCAGTTGAGGAAGTATAGCTTCAGATAAGTAAGCAGTGTTGTATAAAATTGTAACATAATAGATCTGTAAAATTGTATTAAAATATAACCAAAGATAACACTACACAATACAACATAATAAAACTCATTAATGTCATAGACCCATTTAGTTCTGTAGGAACTAAAGGCAGAGGCTTTTACCATCCCTATTGTGTGAAATAATTTTAATTGAAAAATCAAGTTTTCAATTAGAAACTAAGAGAGTAATTATTTATTTTTCTAAATTGTCCTAGCTTTCAATAGTAAATCAACATTATGACTAGCTGAAAAATACAGTATCTTACTAGAATTACATTGCTTTATGCATCTATAACAGCAAGTGAAACCTCTTCTTCAGACAGAGAGATCTGCTGCTTTGGGGATTACATTAAATCCCAGAGCCTTTAATTATATGCATGTTGCTAGTAGAAACAAGCAGTAGTTTTCCTGTATAGATTTTTTTGTCTTATTTTTGCTTAGATTCTGTCATGAACTGTATTGATAGAATGGGCAATGCATAATGCTTTTTCTTTTAATTGCACATTTTCTTCTTTAATGCTGATGAAGAAATACTGCTATGGTTTATTTCATTATATAGTATGATCAAGTGCTTTAAGTCCTTTATTAATCAGGCTGACAAAATACTTAGGATTCTTAGTTGTTTTCAGAAGGTTTTTGCTTGTTTTGCCACTTAAGGTGTTTCACAAGTTAAAACTGAGGAAATTGCCACAACTGCAAAATTATCACATTATTAGTATATAAGAATTGGTGACATTTTAAAAAGTACTGGGCATATGTCTCCTAACACTGCTGCTGAATAAAGTCTATTCATTTCAGCTCACCATTATCAGCATTATGATCCAGCTTTGTTCAGCATATTGATGTATAACTCTGTGATTGAGTTCCCAGATAACTGCTGTCTATATGCAAAAACTATTAAAATAAAATTCCTTTAGCCTAACATAGTGATTTTCAAAGATGTAGTTTATGCAACTCTGATTTTGAAGAATTTTATCTGAGATTCACTATATTGCAAAGATCCCTTGGTCAAGTTTTACATTGTTGTTCTGTTTTGCGTTATTGCAGTACCATAGGGAATCTAAGTGTCTTATCTAAAGCAACTTTCCCAGTGTAGCATCCTCCAGGTGTATTGAATTACAACATCCATCATCCAACATGGCCATGCTGGCTGGCAGTGGTGGGAATTAGAATCCAACACGTCTAGAGGGCATCAGATTGGAAAGGACTGATCTACGCCATTCCCCAAATTCTCTACTTGCTGCAGTTTCTTATGGTTGAAGGACTTTCCTTTAATTGAAAGGTTGAAAATCATGTCATAATATATTCATCTTTGAATCTAGTTATCATAGCATATAAATTCAATTACACTATTGTTACTACCATGGACATAATTTTAAATACTTTGAAAAAGAAAGATTGAGGATTTCTGTGCGTGTGTGAAAGAGAGAGAGGGAGGGAGGGAGGGAGGGAGATGGAGGGAGAGGGAGAGAGAGAGAGAGAGAGAGAGAGTGAGAGAGAGAGAGAGAGGAATGGAATGGTATGGAATTCAGCAAGGTTTCTCTTCCCCACCCCCATTTGCTCTTCTAGGAGAGAGAGAGAGGGGGGAGGGAGGGAGGGAGGGAGGGAGGGAAGGGAAGACCGGGTGGAGGGTCTTATATGACAGGTTTGAGTAATAGGATCTGCTTGAGTCACCTGTTGTCCTGTTTTGATGTATAGGAAAAATAATTTTTACAAAGACTACAAACATGTTAATATGACTGGTGTTGAATAGTCTTAATATATCAGGTAAGTTACCACAGTTTAAATTTAAGCAATAGAGCAATGAATATTATTTCCTTATAATATTTCAAATCATTCAATTTTTGAATTATTTAAATATTAATACAATTTTATATCTTTCTGTGAAAATAGGCAGTCACTATTTTTAGCCATTTTCGCAGTATACAATAGTCACAATGTTATATGAAAGTGCAAACATAGCAGTTAACAGTCAAACGACATCACTAACTCATCAAACCTTGATATTCTCCCTCAGGCTCATAAGTAAGCTATGAAACAAAATTATTTCAGTTCTCCTTACATAATGTGTAAATTAGATAGTTTCACTGGTTTTACTACAATAAAGCAGTGGAAGGGAATTACAGTTATCCTTATTGCATAGTCAGCATAGTTTCATAAAAGGAATTTTAAAATACAGAAGATAATTGTGTTCTCTGGAGAAGCTTGCAGTAAAGTATAGTAAATCAATCACATATGCTCCTTTGGATTGCAAGATAAGGTAATCTGCTTCGGGAGGTCAATCATATTTCTAGGAAACAGTACTTTAACTTAACCAAACTATTTCTCCAATCTGATGGTGTCTAATTTGGGAAGTCTGCATAACCAAGGTGGAAATGGTAGTAGATGAAAGCATTAAAACAAAATGAGTTTTACATATTTCAGGTCATAGATATAGGACAGAAATGATCCCCAACCTGATCTGAATCTTAGAGAAGAGAGTAAATTTTAATAATTTAGTATGACTAAATTAATTTGTTATGCTGAAATGCATTGGTAGATTTCAACAATAATTTAGAGAAGCAAGCCATACCTTATGATTCCTAATTGTTTTCCTGAATGATAGCTACATTCCCCTTAATTGGAGGGTTAGACAAAATGATTAATTGTAGTTAATTACAAATAGAAGTAAAAGCGTTCAGTCCCTTTGCATCTGTGCAAAAAGAGGATATGCATCTGAAATTTTCCTGGGATTCTTTTTGTAGTATTAAACTTCCAGAAAATCACTCATTGGCAAGAAAAAGAGTTATGCCTATCCCTGCTGTCATGTAATGGCTGACTGATAATCATAAAGGAAGTCCTTAGATTTGTTTTACTACAACTGACCATAACCATGTGGCCAGATTGATTTTATGACTGCTTTTAATGGTGGCTGTAAGTCTGAATCATGCAATCATTAAGTAAATCACACAGTGGTAAATTCAAATCCATTCTCCTGAATGGGTGTTTTTTTTTTTGCTGGAAACTGACAAAAAATTGCCCCAAATTGCCCCAAATTGTGGACATGTGACCAGGGGACCCTGCGACCATTCGTAATTATGATCCAGTTGCTAAGTGCCCCAAAATGTGTTCATCTGACCTGGGGGGGGGCAGTGTGACATTTTATGATGGCCAGAAGTGCTATATAGCCATTTTCTCAACCCTTTCTCAAACTGTTGTAACTCCAACTAGTCCTGAAACGACTGTTCGTAAATCAAAGACTACTTGTAATCCTAAATTATATTAATATGTGATTATCTTTTTTTGTATCCATTTTGATCAGTAATCCTAATGCTAGCCTGGCTTTGATTATCTTAGTCTTTACTTTATTTGATAGGTTATTATAATTTTATAGTTTTAAGAACTGACTACATAAGATCTTTAGTTTTCAATTCCTGATTGAGGAATTTGAACAAATGTTATGTTGGGGGCTTTACCTATAGGTCAGATAATAGATAGCAATTATAGCCCTTAGTGTGTAGTAGTCTTAGATTGTAAAGTACCAATCTAAACATAATGTAATGAAATGTATGTCATATCCTCCTATGATAAGATAAGATCATTATTACTTGTGGGTCATTTGTCCTTTCTTTAACCTCAAATATTTGAAAACCACTGACTGCAGAACTGTATTATTGAATGTGAGATATACTCAAGCTATATTTGATAGAATAATTCTAATATTCATCCAGAGTTTAAGATGTAGCAAATTTGAAATGCTATACATATTGTTACAGCTATGCGAGGAATGTTTTTTCAGTGTTTGGGCAGAGCCGAGGTGGCACAGTGGTTAGAGTGCAGCACTGCAGGCTACTTCAGCTGACTGCTAGCTGCAGTTCGGCGGTTCAAATCTCACCGATTCAAGGTTGACTCAGCCTTCCATCCTTCTGAGGTGGGTAAAATGAGGACCCAGATTGTTGGGGGCAATATGCTAACTCTGTAAACCGCTTAGAGAGGGCTGTAAAGCACTGTGAAGCGGTATATAAGTCTAAGTGCTATTGCTATAAGGAACCATTCTTATTTTCTCATTGGAACTTGTCAGCTTGATCTGTGAAATATGTATTGCAAAAGGTAGGTTACAGCTATGATGTTTAATCCCTTTTTGATTGAGGAATCCCTCTCTATGCTTGAAAACACAGAAAAGAAACAAACCCCAAATATCTGAATGCTGATCTGAAGACGAGTGGGCTTGAAGAATGGAAGTGTCTCAATTTTGCATTTTGAGCAGTAAGGTCTCAAATGGAGTTCTGTTCACTTTAAATAAATATCGAGGAACCAAGTCGTCTCTTTTGCAAATCCAGATAAAATAAGACATAATATTTCAAGCCAAGTCCTTCTCTCTATTAATGTGAGAAATACTCATAAAATTTCTGTTCAATACAGAGAGAATAGGAGGAATCAGACGTGTGCATATGATAGTATAGGAGTATTATTATTATTATTATTATTATTATTATTATTATTATTATTATTATTATTATTATTATTATTATTATTATTATTATTATTATTATTATTATTATTATTATTATTATTTATTAAATTTGTATGCCGCCCAATTCCCAAGGGACTCTGGAGTTCTGTTCACTTTAAATAAATATCGAGGAACCAAGTCGTCTCTTTTGCAAATCCAGATAAAATAAGACATAATATTTCAAGCCAAGTCCTTCTCTCTATTAATGTGAGAAATACTCATAAAATTTCTGTTCAATACAGAGAGAATAGGAGGAATCAGACGTGTGCATATGATAGTATAGGAGTATTATTATTATTATTATTATTATTATTATTATTATTATTATTATTATTATTATTATTATTTATTAAATTTGTATGCCGCCCAATTCCCAAGGGACTCTCATATCTCATATTAGATATTCTCATATCTTGCATCAAAATAATTGTATTTATTATTCTTTGACCTTTATCATTATTGTCCTGGAAACTGTTTAAGGGTTTATTATAAAAATAATGTTGTGATTTTTGGTCAAAAGATGGTATTCCACTTAATATAGATTATATTCCTTATCTAAGAATAGGCTTGCTCAGTGAAAAGCCTCAAAAGTAACTTCCAGCTACCAATAAATCGTTTTATAAAGTTTCAGCATATTAACATGCTTATCAGATGCAGCCAATTCTTCATTTAATAGAAACAATTTTTTATTATTGGCGCCCAATCCTAGGAAAAGATGCAGTTGCTTTACAAAGTTATAGACAAATGCTATGTACTTTCCCTGACTGCCTGAAGCATCTTCCCTCCTCAATGAATTGTTAAAAACAATTCTTTTTGATGTCTCTAGAAATGCACCTGCTTCTTTTCTCCATTGTGAAAGAGACATACTTCAAATCCAGTCAAGTTTTTCTTAGGATGTTTAATTTCTGACTCAGATCCTTCTCAGATAATTTTATTTATTTGTTAATTTTATTTGCTGCCTATCTCGTTCTGAGGCTACTCTAGGCAAAGGGAGGAGGTAGAATCTGTCATCAATGCTCCAGCCTGGAATTCCCGCCTTAAGTCCCCCAATGGGTTGTTTAAACTCTTGTCTTTTGGAGTAAATGAGGAATAAGCCGAAAGAAAGAACAACATGGTTCCAAGGTTTGGTCCATCATTTCCAGTATTTTAACTAATTATTTCTATAGCCGCCCATCTTAGTCAATGACATAGGGGGGCTTGCAATTCAAAAAATATATTACAGTTAAAAATACTAAAAAAATTAAAACAATAAAAATACTAAAAATAATTTATTTTTCATTAGATTTCCTCCCCCTGCCTTCTTTAAACAGAACAATCATCTATGGCAGGAGTCCCCAAATCCTCAGGCCACGGACCAGTATCAGTCCACGGCCTGTTGGGAACTGGTCCACGCAAGCGGCGGTTGAATGCACTAAGCTTCATTTGCGCATGCGTAGGACCTCGGTTGCATGTGTGAAACCATCCCCTCCCCCTGTCACCACTGCCATGGAGCCAGAAAGGTTGGGGACTGCTGATCTATGGACTGCAAAATGTGGATAATCAGTGGGTAGCAACAAGACCAAAATGTAGCTCTATGTTAAAATGTTTTATCAAAATCAATTTGCAAGGTATAATCTTTCAGTTTCACCAGTCCATAGTATCCACTACATGGACAAGTCACTGCAGATTTCCTGATAGCGTTTTTCTGAAGTGGTTTGCCATTGCTTTCTTCCTAAGGCTGAGAGAGGGAGATTGTCCCAAGGTCACCCAATTGACTTCATGCCTAAAGGTGGACTAGAACTTATAGTCTCCTAGTTTCTAACTTGATGTATTAACCACTATATCAAACTGGCTCTGTGTGAAAATTCTGTGAAGCATATTCACTCTTTTTTGCAGTAGGAATTTTCGAATAAATTTAAATAAGCACAGTTCCCTTTATTGTACAAGGAGTCCTCATCTTATGACCACAATTAAGTCCAACATTTCTGTTGTTAAGCAAGGCAGTTTTGTCCCATTTTACGATCTTTTTTGCCATAATTGTTAAGCAAATTACTACAGTTGTTAAGTGAATCATGCAGTCGTTAAGCAAATCTGGCTTCCCCCATCGACTTTGCTTGTCAGAAGCCAGCTGGGAAGATTACAAATGGTGATCACATGACCCCAGACAGTGCAACTGTCATAAATATATGCCAATTGCCAAGTGCCTGAATTTTGATCACGTGACCATGGGGGTGCTGCAAAGGGCCATAAGTGTGAAAATTGGCCACAAGTCACTTTTTTCAGTGCCATTGTAACTTCTAAAAGTCACTAAACAAATGATTATGAAGCCGAGGACTACCAATATTTTGAGCCTGATTCAAGAAGGTTCCTTATGTCCATATGTTAAGGAAATTACATGGAGTTTTATTTATTTCTTATCTCTTGCAGTAGTCTATATGAAATTATTTGATCCAGTTTGGGGAAGAAGGCTGGACTGATCCCAAGAAAATTTATTTTGCGCTAACCACAATATTAGAGAGTCCTTATGGCTATGGCAGTTTTGCTCAGGCAGCTGCACAAATTATGCCAATGTTTCAGTTCATTCCTATAACTAAATTCTATAAATTAAGCTGGCAAATTATTTAATTCTTTTGCCATGTTTGTCATTTGGTTGTTTATTTTTCTCCGATCATCTGTATATACAAAACTGTTTGATGTCATTTTTTTGCTTTTATAAAGTTTATCTTTGTTATGATCTAAGATTAAAACAAAGATTTGATTATGATCTGAGAAAAACTGGGAGTAGCAGATAATAATTTCTCTGACACTAGGGACTTTTAAATTTCTTCGTTTTATAAAAGAATTAAGAAAGAAAGAAAACCAGTGTTAAAAAGTGAGCACCAGTCAGCTTTGAAGTTTTTATAATGGGATCTTCCTAATTGATTTGACCACAAAAAGAGATGCAGTTGGCCTACAAGGATTGAAAAACGTTGTAGTGCCATATTTTATCTCATTGTTTTATGATAAAAGTATAAATAGGAAAATTTATTTGCTTAACAGATAAGAGGCTGTTAAAAAAACCTTGAGTGTTATGGAACCATGTGCAAAATTTGGTAATGTTATAATAGATTATTAATATAAGGCTAAAAGGATAAATGTATAGACATAAGTTAGAGCTTATGTTCCTTTCTCATTCCTGGCTCCCTGTGTATTGCTTGTTTTATCATCATTACTATGATTAACGACTATACCTTCTTAGAAAGCCTTCTCTGGGTTTCCTTCCTTTTCTCCTCTTTCCCCTTCATTCTCAGGAACTATAAGGCATCCTTTCACTTTGAAATTATCTTTAAATTGAAAATCAGTTCACTTTTTTGGCCATCTGCAGTTAAGAATGAAGACATATTTAGTGTTCTAATAACTCAGCACACAATCCTAACAGAGAGTTAAATATCTGAAGGATTGACAAAGCAGGAGAGGGGGGGTGGAAATCCCCTGATTGTGCTAAAATGCATGGCTCTTTGCCTGGAACAGAAGCCGATGCTTGCTGTACAATACCATACCATAGTCGAGGAGATGGCAGCAAAGCCGTGTTTAGCATCTTTGTTGGGATCTTACACCATTTGATGCCTTGCTGCTGTTAAATACTGCTTTTTAAGCTATTCAGCTGATTCTGCAAGCGGTGGCAGTGGTAGGAGCAACACTGAATGACATAGCTTTGCTCGATGACATGGAGCTGATCTCTGCATCAGCCAAGAGAAATTAAGCTTTGTCACTCCCCACTGGGACTACCTTTCTTTCCTCTGGTATGTGGATGAGGAATTCATATGCTTCTACTGCATCCTCCGAAGCGGAGCCTTAGGAGTATACTTGGCCTCTGAAGGCGGTGAGCAAGAATGATAGCTGTCTCGTTTAAATGCCGATGTCAGATTCTGAGGAGACTTGCAAAAGGTATATTGGGCTTTCTTTGTTTATTAATTTAATGGTGTATTGCAGCATTCTATAAAGGCAGCTTAACTGTTACTTTCAAATTTGCCTGTCTCTTTGTACAATGTATTGCTAGCAAACAAAGAAAAACTCTGTGAATGCATGCACTAAGAGAGAGGGGGGGAGAGGGAGAGAGAGAGAGAGAGAGAGAGAGAGAGAGAGAGAGGGGTGGCTAAAGGGTTGGATAGCCATGCCCAGGTCTTAATACAGTGTGATGCTGCTTCGGGATTTTCATGATTTCACTGGGTAAAGAAGAATTTGTGCTCAAGTGCTAAAGTTATGATGGGATATTTATTACCACTTTGCATTCCAAGTAGCACTGATCAGTCAGAAAAAAAATCCTGGCCAAGAATTAAAAAAAAAGAAAGATGTTATTCATATTGTTGGCTCTTAGCATCTTGGTATATTCACCTTGAAATACTAGAGAGCCTTTTCTTGTAGAGAGAAATGCCACTCGTCTTTTAAGGCAAATATGATGAAAACAACTATTATGATTTGTGCATTCTTAAAAAAAGATTAATTTGCTTGATAAAGACTATGTTATATTATGACAAAATATTACATTGTTTTTTGAAAACTTTGAACTGTTATTTCATTGCCAGTAGAATTTTAAAGCAGCTTCCCTTTCATCCTCTTTCATCTTTATATTCTTATTGCATGCATTACAACACAAGTTAATAATATTAACCTTGCCTACCTTCTTTCTAAAAATCAAAATTATAACATATGGTTGTACAGTATTTAAAGACTGTATCGTAACTTTTAGAGGCGTTGATGAAGAGGAAAATAATATTTTATTTTTTGCCTGCAATAATTGCTTGGAAGCAAATAAAGGCATGTAGTCCTTTATTGAACTGATAGATGGAAGCCTTTTTGTAATTGTGAATTGTTATGACTATGCTAAGTGACCGTAAACTTGCACAAATGCTAATGAATGTTTCAGGACTATCTTAGTTTGGAAAATTGTTTTTTCCCCCCAGAAATCCTACAAATCATAATCTCTGTTAAATGATGCTGAAATTTGTAGGTAGGATCCTGCAATAGTAAGAGGGAAAGAGAGATGTCAGTAGAAAGCTGGCACAGTTCATTTACTTGCTAATATAGGTGGAGTAACTATTCATTGATACATTAAGATTGTAATTCTATCCATACTCAGCAAGGAAGTAAATGCTATTGGACACAGTAGCACACCTGAATATATGCTGTATGAATGGAACTGTTCAGTTAAAGAGAAACTATTTAAGAATCCCAAACATATTTATTAGAAATCAGATCCATTCAATTCAATGAACCTTAAATATATATATATATATAGTATTGTCTTGTATCTCTGTGCCATAATATGTTGTATATTTTATTCCTAATATATAGCTTATTTTATTTCAATTTTGGAAATTCCTGTAGTTTCCTGCTAAAACAACTTTCTTTGTATGAACTTGGATTTTGCATTAGAAAAATTCAGGTCAACAATGTAACATCTTTATTATTGTGTAATTTTAATACAATTTATTAAGGACCCATAATATTTTTAAAAAAATTATCCAAGAACATTAATATTTTAAGTTACTGCTAGGGACTAACACATAGCAGAACCATTGATCACTCATACGGAGCCTTATTCTCAAGGACTATTGCTAATAGTAACAACCAGTATTTAAAAAGTATATTAGAATTCTTTCTGGCTGTTTGCCAATATGCCATTCTGGGCCTGCATTTCCTTACATTTAAATTTCTAAATATTTGCATAAGTAAGTCATGAATAAGTAAGCATAGCCTCAGTTTGATTGCAACCCCCTTTCCAGGTTTTGAGAGAAAAAGCATATTTGACATTAATACAATTAAATAACATTTTATTGATTTAAAAATGCTTTCTTTAAAATCGTATCAATAAAACTTCGCTACTGGCATTAATTCACATACAGCTTTTTCAAAAAATAGTAATATATGCCCAATAACATAATGGTCAAATGCACTGTAATCATTGAGACTATAGTTTACCACCGAGGAATTTAGGAAAGCATACTGTGTACTAGTGGGCTGCATGTAATTTACTAGCTGCCACCAGGTCAAGTAGCAAATTGTACCTACTGTACTCCCACTGGTGCTTATGGCTGTCACTCCTAGGGAAAGACTTTAAAGAACATTTATATATGTACTTAGAATTCTGACAGATAAAAAGCCATACATTTGGCAGAGTAACAACATAGGCTTTTTTCTATGATCTTTGTTATTTGTCTTTTCATTTTTCAAATATTCTTCTGTGATGAAATTATATTCTGATTTTTTAAGGTAAATTTCCAAAACCTTAACAAGCAAGTTTGTGTTGTGTAACGCATCATAGAGTCTTTATTTGGGGACAACAGATGGCAGTTGTACATTAGTTCCTATATAACAGTGGTAAGTAGGGACAATAGTACTAGGCTGTTGGAAATGCTCAGTTTCCTTGTTCAATCAGATCAGTTCTCAGTAGTTTACAGTTAAATACAATAAAATGGAAGTCAAATATTCATTGGTCAAATCAGCAAACAAAATAACCCAATCAACATACAGTTCTGGTGTTGACTGCAATTTAATAGCCACAAAAGTCTCAAGAGCCCTGCAAAAGGGTTCTGTGTTCACAGCCTTGTGGAAAGATTCTGAGGTTTTTTTGGAAGCTTCAGTTTCTGAGTCTACTTCAAAATTTATCCCCTAACTGATTAATAATTATGTATTGTTGGTATGATCCCTTCCTACTTATTTTTTAAACTTTATTTTGTTCTTTCAAGTTAATGTTGACTCCTGGCAACTACCTGGACTAGCACCTACAGTTTTCTAGCCAAGGTTGTCTGAAATGGTTTGTCTTCTTCTCAGGGCTGACAGAGAATTCAGTTGGCTTTGTGACTAAAGCAGGACCAGAACTAATCTCCTGTTTTCTAGCGCAGTGCCTTAACCACTCCACTGAACTGACTTTCTTATATTTCTATACAATGTATTAAATATCCAGCATGTGCTCCAACAATAGGGCCACTAGTCATGTTTCATATAATGGAAACTGACCCTAAGCAATCCAGCCTATTGAAGTATTGTCATGGGATAAAGATCTCAAATTCCACAAAAAGCCTTTACTCCACAGAAGCTATTACAGTGAAAATTCAATATAATAGATAACTGATTAATAGATACAATGGACAATATCTCTCTATCTCAACATTCTCAGAAACAGTGGATGTGCCCATTAAATAGTCTAAATAGTCTGGATTAGACCTTTTAAAAACACACACATCAATTTGTGTGATTTGTGTCAAATGACATGATTTGGTGAATGACTGTATGACCTAAACAGTGCAAATTGTTTTTGTGTTTGTTTATCATATTATGTAATTTATATTTTATTATTTAATAGACACGCAGAAAGAACAGCTACCCTATCCCTCAAATAATGTTAAATCAGGGTTTCACTGTATTGGTTCTTTATAAGTAAAAGTCATTCTTTAACATACATTATGTTTGCCTTGATTTCTGGGAATTTGAATAACTATATTATAATGGCCATTCATTTACAGACTCCGTGTTTATGTTTTTTTCATCATAGTTGCAATTACATTTAAAAGGAAGATATTTCAAAATAATGCCAAAATAATTACCTTTTTCATCCGTTGTTTTTTTTTAGTGAACCAGAGATTATTTGTGGATAGCTAGGTATTTGAGAAGATGACTTTACATGTTGCATTAAGTCATAATGCAGTTTTGTTGTTTGGGTTTACCATATTTTAATTTGATTTATAAATCATGGTTAGGTTAATCATTCTTTAGACTGAGAGAAGCCAGTCAATACTTCCAGCAACAACAAACATTACAAGAAGGTTTTCCATTTCTGAAAATGAACAATTGTTTGACTTTTGGGGGTTCCCATTCATACGTGCTGTGTTATCATATCCATGATTATTTATTTGGGTTCCACAAGCCATAGGAGACTCCCCAAATGCAACCAAGATTTGACTATGAGAAACCATATAGATCAGGTATGTCCAGACCATAGGCCATATGTAGCCCTGGACAGATAGTAATGCAACCCCACAAGATCGTAAATGTAATATAAAAAATAAAGGACATTTGATATTTATATACCGGTACATTAACTTATAATATATTTTATATGTGGCCCAAGACAATTCCTGCTCACTCAGTGAAGCCCAGGCAAGCCAAATATTTGGACACCAATGGTATAGTTGTAAGGAGTTCTGCTTTTTGCTCTTTAAATGGCCACTTAGAGTCACCTGAGTGTCCGTTGTCAACTACAGTTCCCCAGGAGTTCATTTTTCATCACAGAATATCAGAAGGGACTATTGTCAGAGGGACAACTATTTCCCAATGTTTTATGCATTAATTGAACAGTCAATCAATCATTAATAAGTTACATACAGCCTACCAAAGAAGGATGAGAGCAGGCATCTGTTTTTAGTCTCAATTAGCCTAGGTGCATAGTGGCCACATCTGGAGCCCAGTTAGGCTCACATGGAGAGGAGCAAATCTTTATACTCTTTCTCAGATCTTGGATGCAAACTATGCAGTGATGGTGATTGTAAAAAATTATACTTTATCAATTGCTAAGAAACTAGGAATTTAAATTGAAAGGAACAGATAATTCTCAAAATCAGTCAATCTGTAAATCTTATAATATAGCATACTAATTGAATAAAATGTGTAATTTGATGATTGAATTTTAAAGTTACCATATTAAAAAAAATCAGGAAATTCATGTAATCAATGCTCACTGAAACAAGTGAGTATTTTAAATCAGTTTAAGTTAAGTTTGCACATTTCTAAAAAGTACAAGAGTATCAACTGCTATTCCATCAAACCAGGAAAAATTGAATTGTTTTATTTTTTCTTTTGCTCTGTTAGTATTGCAGATGAGTATTTGTCTCATATTTTTATTTTTTTATGACCAGATTTCTGTAAACGTGATCCATCTTCTGTGCTGCAGAGTATGCAAATGTTGATGTGAGTTGAAATGGAAATCCATGTTCATAATTCTGTGTTCATATTATAGACAGTTTGTCAATTTATGTAAGGTGTACATACTAATTTCACGGATCAGAATAAGTGTTAGGATTTCAAATTGAAAGTATTTGTTTAAAAGAGGCAATAAAGGTTACACTTTCTCACCTATGAAAATCATCTCTTTGCTTCTTAATAAAATGTGTGGGCTGCAATGGTCATAAAAAGGTATTTATTTCAACATGAAAAAATATGCGGCATCTGTTTTTGTGTGTAGTGGTTAAGGCATCAGGCCAGGGGTGGTATTCACTTACCTTCCCTACTGGTTCGCAAATGTGAGCGCGCACGCGCTCGATTCGCTCGCACGCGTCTCGTCCACGCATGTGCACAGCCTCAAAAAGGCAACGTGCTTACGTCGTGTCAGGTGGGCCACCCGCAGTCAGCGCTATTGGTTCTCCTGATCTGGATAGAACCAGTGAATAGCACCACTGCATCAGGCTAGAAACCAGGAGACTATGAGCTAGTCCTGCCTTAGGCAGAACTGGGTGGTCTTGGGCTATTCACTCTTTCTCAGCCTTAGGAAGCAGGCAGTGGCAAATCACTTCTGAAATTTTGCCAAGAAAACTGCAGGGAGTTGTCCAGACAGTTGCCAAGAGTCAAGATTCACTTAAAGGCAGAAAAACTAGGTTTTTTTTTATTAAGCATTATATTGTGTTATTCATTAGATATATCCCAGCTACATTTACTACTTTTAGCAGATATTCACACATATAATTCTGGTACAATGAAAGAAGAAATGGTAAAATATTGGTACAGATAGTCCTCGAGTTACAACCGCAATTAAGCCCAAAATTTATGTTGCTAAATGAAACATTTGTTAAGTGAGTTTGCTCCATTATACAACTTTTCTTGCCACGGTTCTTAAGTGAATCATTGCATTTGTTAAGTCAGTAACATGGTTGTTAAGTGAATCTGGCTTCCCCATTGACATTGCTTGTCAGAAGGTGACAAAAGCTGATCACATGACCCCAGGACATTGCAACCGTCATAAATATGAACCAGTTGCCAAGCATCTGAATTTTGATCATGTGACCATGGGGATGCTGCAACGGACGTAAGGGTTAAAAACGATCACAAGTCACTTTTTTCAGTAACATTGTAACTTTGTACAGTCACTAACATAATAGATTTGGGTGTTTTAGTTCATATCAGGAAACATAAATACAATAAATCATTCAGCCATGTTACACAAAATCATGGGAGTCTGATTCTGAATATAAGAAATAAATATTTTCTTATATGAGTTTTGGTTTTGCAGATTTTCTTGTTCCTTTAGCTTTCCTGTTTCATATCAAATACCATTCTTAGAAATATATATTAACAGCTTTCATACATATGCAATGTGTTTATTCAAAATGCACTGGAAAGCAACGTGCTCTGGAAATGTCAGGAAAAAAGACATTCTAATAACCTGTAATTGGAGACAGAATGAGCATTACAGTATAGTAATGTAATGGAGGGAAAAACAGGTGACAGAATGTAGAATGTTTTATGACTGATATACAGAGAAAACCTCTTAAGTTTGTTAAATATCTTCTTTTTTAATAATAATTTTATTAAATGTTGGAATTAAAAATATAAAAGCTAATATAAACTAAAAAAATAAAAGAGTAAAAAAAAATAGAAGGTGCAGAAAAGAAAAGAATAGGAAATTAGAAAAAAAGAAAAAATAAGAATATAGTAAACAAAAACAATCATTTTCTAGAGAAATGACTTCCCCCTTCAACACAAGCATATTATCTTCTCTTAAAATGCATCAAATGATCTCTTCCCATATCTCATCTCTTATCAATAAACAAAACCTTAAAGTCTCATTATTTAGTCCTGGTTAGCAAAAGTCTATTAAAGGTTACCAAAAGTAGCAACATATCTATTTTAACCCCAATCAAATAAACCAGCTTCATATTCTTCACTTTACCTTTAACAATCTTAATCTTTAATCCCTTCAAGTAATATCCTAAAACTTAATTTCTTTTCTTTTTTTCTGTGTCCCTTCTCCAAAACCCTTCCAAAATTTAACAGGTCTCTTGTAAATCCAATAGAGGAAAGTTATGCAAGTCAGTCTTCTGGTTTGTTGTTTGTAAGTCCCTTTTAATTATTAAGACATCAGCCAATTATATTAATATAGCCAAGATCAGGGGCGGGTTCCTCCTGGTACGGACTGGATTGCTTGAACCAGTAGTGACCCGCTGGTGACGTCACGGATCCGGTTCGGTCGGTGCCGGTCCGTGGGCGCCACCATATTTTTTGTGAATTTTTTGTGAATTTTTTACTGTTGGGAAGGTTTTTCCTGTTCTGCTGCTTGAAAAAGGGCCCTCCCTCCTGCCGCTGGGTTTATACTGACCTTTATTCCTTCACCCGAAGCACAGCTGATCAGCTCCTCAGCTGCGTTTCGGGCTGATTGCAGCTCTGAGCATGTGAGGAAGCAAAATTGCACGCAAAACGTCACGATGCGAACCGGTGGGGAAGGTAAGTGGAACCCACCCCTGGCCAAGATATCATCTTTTCCCATATCATTCCTGTTTTTAAATCCACATTCAAATCAGTTTCAGTGTAAGGTCCAGCTCAGAAATGACACAGAACAATCCTGCCAAAGTTCAGTTCATTTGCTCACAATATAGGTAGAATCTTGCCAGACTAAACCTGTACTAGTCTAGTCCTAGTTATACCCTGGCAGATTCTAGGGAGTGGCTGTCCTAAATCCCTTCCTCTTTCTCCAATCCAGCTTCTGGCTGTGTGGTGTCTTGTCTCACCCCGCTCCTTGGAATGTGCTCCCTTCTTCCTGGGAAATGCCATTTCATTGTAGTCCATCACATTCAGTCTTAGTGAGTAAAAATTGTTCCTCTTCCATAATGTCATTGACATATGGTCTATCTATAATGGCAGACATTCTTAAAATTAGGTTCCCTGTCTGTTGTTCACAAATATCTTTCAATATGTCCACTGTTAAAAGTTTTTTATTTCATTCTGTGTTAGTAAGTCCAATTTAAGTGGTGTTCTTTAATTGTAATCTTTAGTTGCTTCAGGTTTCCTCTAGCATTTAACTTTCAGAGTCCTATCTTTTCATAATTAATTTCAAAATCTTATTTCAAATCCATCTGGATCCTGCGTCAGTTTATAACTTTCCAGAATCAGCACTCTAATCACCATTTGGCTGTTTATTCCAACCTCCTCTCCCAATTTTTGTCTCAAGTTCTTAAACTCATATTAAAACTTCTTTTGCTAAGGATTGGAGGAAATTCATCCAGTCAATGCCATAAAACTTGCCAGTCCAAAGATTCTTAATATTTGAAAAGCAATAAAACAAAGTAATTCCAAAAGTGATTAAGAAATAAGACTTGGGCTGTATAATGACTGTCAGCTTATTTGAACTCCCTCAATTCCCGGCCACTCAATTAACATGCTAGCTGCAAAAATCTCAGTTACTGCAGTCCACTCATGACAAACAGCTGTCCATACTACTGGTGCATGATCTCACAATCTTTCCTATTTCCTGACAGCTGACCAGAATCCACCATTTGTCCCTCGATCTACCTCACAATGCTTTCAGTCTCCTTCAGGAAATCTAGTTTGCCATGTCTTCACCAGAAGTGCTGATCAAGATGTTCTTTCAAATAAAAGGGCAACGTTGATACTAGTAGCTATTATTAAGTTTTCTATATTTGTTTCTCCTTTTGCTCAAAGTTTAACTAGTAAGCTTAACTAGTTTCCACAAGGAAATAAATTTCTCCATGTTCTTTCAGCTGTTAAAATGCTGATCTTAAAACTTTAATGTTAGGACTCTGTCCAAATGGTTGGGTTGGTTAATATAAACAAGCCACAAATCAATGTTTAAATGTATATATGTAATATAGCTTTAAATGCATTGTTGCATTCTGACTGGCAGTAACGGCCATAAGAGGGAGCTAGAGAACATGGTTAGATCTCTCTCTTCTGCTGATCCATTGCTTAATTGACTTCGTGTCTGAGAGTAAGCTCTGTGTGTAGCGTAGCTATCTGTGATAGTATAGAATTGCTTGAAAGCTGAAATCTTTGTTTGCTGATTAAGACAAAGTAAGGAGACTACTGTACTTCTAAACACTGACTGACTGAACGTGTATGATTCGGACTGTTATTTGGACTGTGCTATTTCTTTGAGTAAACTATTTTTATACACTTTAACGTATCTGTTTATTGACTGAATCATTACTTATATCTACTGCAACATTACGGTGAACTGTGCAAGCCTTCAGGGCCCAGAGGTTACTCTGCACACTTCCTTAACATTTAGTATAGCAGTGTTTTCAGGTCAAGGCTACAAATGGTCAAGATGCTATACTTCTTAACGATAATATGAAAGATCAGATGTTTTAAAAAGTTTTGTTCTTGTTCTGATACTAAAAGTAAGAATTCACAGGTTTAGTGGCAGAAACTATGACCAATTAACAAACTATGGCCACTGCTTTATCATTATTTGGTGGCACAGTAGTACAAGTGCAGTATAGCAGGCAAATTCTACCCACAGCCTGGAGTTCAATCTTGGCAGGGCTCAAAGTTGACTCAGCTTTCCATCCTTCCATCCTTCTGAGGTCAGTAAAATGAGACCCAGATTGCTGAGGGCAATGTAAAAATAATGCTTCTATATGTAAACCATCCAGAGAGGGCTGTAAAGCACTGTGGGGAAGTTTATAAGCCTAAATGCTACTGCTATTTAAATCAAAGATTTCTTATGTATATATTTGTAGCTTTCAAACTACATATAAGAAATATGGGCTTTAAAGATCTGGATTTGGATCTTTCTCATCTAAAGAATTTCATCTATATACTACTACATCTTGTGTCTGTTTGTAATGCTTAATTGGGTGAAATTAGAAGGTATAGGGCAGTGGTGGGTTTCAATTATTTTACTACCGGTTCTGTGGGCATGGCTTGGTGGGCATGGCATGACTTGGTGGGCGTGGCAGGGGAAGGATACTGTAAAATCTCCATTCCCTCCCCACTCCAGGGGAAGGATACTGCAATATCTCCATTCCCTCCCCACTCCAGTGGAAGGTTACTGCAAAATCCCCATTTCCTCCCGATCAGCTGGGACTCGGGAGGCAGAGAATAGATGGGGGCGGGGCCAGTCAGAGGTGGTATTTACTGAACTACTCAAAATTTCCGCTACCGGTTCTCTGAACTACTCAAAATTTCTGCTACCGGTTCTCCACAACTGGTTAGAACCTGCTGAAACCCACCTCTGGTATAGGGTAACAGTTATTGAACCAAGATAACTCAAATGGGCTAACTTACAGAATGCCAAGACCCAATAACATTTGGGGAAGTTATTGTTCTTCAGCACCATCACTCTTCCAACTACACTTCCAAGAAACCTGTTGGTTGCATGGTGCAAAGGAAGATAGGAGGGTCATACTCCGTCCTCTTTCCCATTTCCCTCTAGTCCCTGAACCCAATCAGCTTTCAGCAAGACCTAACAGGTGAGGAATGATTGGCTGCTTTGGAATTGAAATTTGAAATCTTTTAACAATAGTCAGTGGCGAGAGAAGGATGAGGAAACAACTTGGATGCCTGCTTGTGAAGTAGGGGGCACCAGCAGTTGAAGGATGAACCCTCTTCCTCCCTGGAAAGAGGGGGTCCTTGAGGATGTGCTGGGATGGGAAGCAGGGGTGCAGTTTTTCTTATGGAGCATGGCTCCCTTTGTTCCCTTCCTCCCAAAGTGGCAGGCAGTTCCATAACTCAGCTGAGGAGAACTGATTTTTGATGCACCCTGCCAGTTTCCCAACAGCAAAGTCAATGGGGAAGCCAGCAGGAAGTCGGAAGTCACTCCCGCTCCCATTGTTTTTTTGTCCACCTGTGATAATTTTGTTTCTTTGTTAATGTAAGGAAATATCTCTGAAAGGACCCCACTTGGTCACGGATTGTCTTGTAGCTAATTAATTTTTAGAATCCACAATGAACTTTTGTCAAGGTCTTCCAGCTTGGATTGCTGCAAACAGAAACTGTGGAAACTGGTTTAAATAAGAAATATTATTCGTTTTAGTGGAAAAATCCAATATGATGTATTCATCAATAAACATAATCATTAATGAATCATAATCATCAATGAATTTTGCCTTAAACAGAATTTTCATAGGCTCAAATGTATGGGAAAAACCATGATTATTTCTCAGACACAGCATACAAACTTTTTGGCTTGAGACATTTCTTAGAACAATATGGATATTTTTAATCTATGTTTAAACTATATTTTATCACTTGAAAATTATTAGTTCTCTAGAATAAGCATTCATTGCTATTTGAAAAGCATTGAGAAACGTGATTAGGGACTGTAAGTAATAATTGGTTTCTACTTCTAATGACCCTAGTTGCAGAATTTCCTCTGCAATTTTTGCTCTATTTATCACATTTGACTTTTTTTAAAACAATGTGTTATGCAATTTGACTGAACTATATGGCTCAAATATCATGAAATCTACTCTGTTATCATTTATCATCTAAATGACTTAGAAAAAAATGTTCCTTTTACCAGTTTTACAAAACACAACGAGTTCTATTCTACAAGGAGGAAAGATGCCAGAGCCTTGAAAACAGGCTGATATAAAACTAATACCTAAACAGGAATAAGATTTGACTTCAGCAAGAAATTACAGACCACTATCAATATTGAATAATGATTGTAAGTTCTTTACAATGGTTTTAGCTGAGAAACTGAAATTTTTGCAACAATTTATTTATGGGATCTATATGAGCATTTACCTAAAAGACACTTGAAGAATGATTTTGTCTTGGATATTTTGGAATATTTCGAACAACATAATGAAAAACTAGCCACATCAATCTTTTTTGATGCTGAGAAGGCTTTTAACAATGTGAACTGAGGTTTTTTTTTCTTTCAAAAATGAATTTTAGAGAACATTTTATAAAATGAGTGAAATTGATTTATACTTTGTGAGAACTACATGTGAGAACAAAAAAGGAAAAAGTTGCCTCTTTCATTTATTTTAGTTCTTGAAATATTGAATACAGACATAAGATGAGAGAATTGTGGGCATAAAGTTTCAAAAATGTTATACAAGTTAAGAGCTTTTATGGGTACTGCTTTTGGCAAATCCTTAAAAGGGAATTGAACTTTTAATAAGTAAATTAAAATAATTGAGAAAATGGTAAAATACTTCTGTTTATGACAAATTATGAATCACACGTTCTTTCAAAATAACTATTAAGTTAACACATGGAATAAATTTTAAAAAGATATATCAAGTGTGGATAAAGTCCAATTTTCTTTGTTGGGTAGAATTTCTGTGGTTAAGATGAATGTTTTCCCTAGAATGCATTTTTTGTTTCAGACAATATCTGTTTTGACAACTGATAAACCATTTAAACAATAGCAAAAGATATGTCTAAATTTGTATGGCGGGGAAAAAACACAAGATAAAGGTACTACAAGATGCAAAGAAAGAGGAGGTTTGAGTGTTTCCATTTTGAAATTATACTTTGCTGCCTGCTATTTAGCTTGGATGAAAGAGTGTGTATTGCTAAGAAATAGAATGCTATTGGAGTTAGGCCATGACCTGAGATTTGGGTGGCATGGATATCTATAATATGACAAAGCTAAGTAATATTGAGAACCTGTATACTGCACAAGCCAGAAAGAGGGCTGAGAAAATATCTACAGACCCCTCATATCTTGAACACAATCTTCCAACTCCTTCCTTCAGGACAACACTATAGGGCAGTGATTGCTAACCTTTTCCAGACCAAGTGCCCAAACGTGAGTGCGAACCCCCAAAATGCAATGCGCGCACGGCCCCCATTCATTTGCCCCGCCCCCGTGCATGTGCACATGGCCCCCCGCATGCGCCACACACCCCATGCATGCATGCACAGCCCCCTCATGCCCCCACTCTCACGCATGCACACATGTGCCTCTGCATGTGCCCCCATGCATGCACGTGCAGGCCCCCGCATGTGCCCCCCGTGCATGCACGACAGAGACCCGAAAGCCAGCTGGCCGGTGGGAGGCGCGCACGCATGTGCGGCAGAGCTGAGCTGGGGTGACGGCTCACGTGCCCACAGAGAGGGCGCTGCGTGCCACCTCTGGCATGCGTGCCATAGGTTCGCCATCACTGCTATACGGCATTGCATGCCAAAACAATAGACACAAAGATAGATTTTCCCCTCATGCCATCACTCTGCTAAACACCACAGCACTGTTTTATGCCTAAGAATATTTACCCAGATAGTAGTGCTGTATCCTTCTCATCTTTCCTATTACCTTCTCCTATTGGTATCTTATGATTTATCACTTTGTTGTTTGTATCTTATTATTTACGATTGTATCTTATGATTTATGATTTTTGACTTTGTTGTTTGTATGTACACTAAGAGGTTATGCACCGGAGAAAAATTCCTTGTGTGTCCAATCACACTTGGCTAATAAAGAATATTCTATTCTATATAGATTTCAAAAATCATTATGTCAGTTGGGCTATTGTTAGAGTAAGGAATAAATATAAATTTAAATTGTGCCCAAAAACACTTCTGTGGCTTTCAGCAGAAGAAACCTTTCATAGATGAGAAATGATAAGTAAGCATAAATGGTTAACTTACCTTGATGTACAGTCAACAGGATTGTAAAATGAAATTGAGGGAAGATTTGAAAATAAAAGGATATACTGTCAATGATTTTTTTTATGTACAATTATCACAAAGGTTTAAAGCAGATAAAAGATGTTATGGTTTTGAACAATGTAAGACTGAGTTTGGCAAAAAAATTATGTACTAATGATGAACATTAAACTTCTGTTGAAAAATGAGACAAAAGAAGGATAAGTGAAAGAATATATGATAAAATGGGCCAAAAAATGGCTACAATGTACAAATGGATCAATAGAAAAATATGTGGTTGAAAGGGTTGAAATTTACATAAAGTTCTAATCTTAAAGATAATTTTTATAAAATAATGTATTGTTGGGATTTGTTATCAGAGAAATGTCTAGAATGACTAAAGATATTTTGAATATTTGCTGGCAATATAAACAATAGAGAAATTTTATCATGTTTGGTGTCCATGTTTTAAAAAATGGATTCAAATACATACTAGAATAGAATAGAATAGAATAGAATAGAATAGAATAGAATAGAATAGAATAGAATAGAATGGAATAGAGCTGGAAGGGACCTTGGAGGTCTTCTAGTCCAGCCCCCTGCTCAAGCAGGAGAACCTATACTATTTCAGATAAGTGGCTGTCTAGTCTCTTCTTAAAAACCTCCAGTGATGGAGCGCCCACGATTTACTGTTCCACTGGTTAATTGTCCTCACTGTTAGGAAGTTTCTCCTTAATTCCAGGTTGCTTTTCTCTTTGATTAGTTTCCAACCATTGTTCCTTGTCCTGCCCTCTGGTGCTTTGTAGAATAATTTGACCCCCTCTTCTTTGCGGCAGCCCCTCAAAAACTGGAATACTGCTGCTATGTCGCCCCTAATTCTTCTTTTCTTTAGACTAGCCAAACCCAAATCCTGCAGCTGTTCTTCATATGTTTTAGTCTCCAGGCCTTTGATCATCTTAGTTGCTCTTCTCTGAACTTTTTCCAAGGTCTCAACATCTTTTTTGTAGTATGGTGACCAAAACTGATTGCAGTATTCCAGGTGTGGTCTTACTAGGGTTTTATAAAGTGGTACTAATACTTCACGTGATATTGATTCTATGCCTCTGTTTATACAACCCAGGATTGTATTAGCTTTTTTGGCTGCTGCTGCACACTGCTGGCTCATATTCAAGTGATCATCCACTAGGACTCCAAGGTCCTTCTCACAATTACTGTTTTTGAGCCAGGTCTCACTTAATCTGTACTTATACCTTTGATTTTTCCTGCCTAAATGTACAACTTTGCTTTTCTCCACATTAAAATTCATTTTGTTGAATAGGGTCCATTGTTCAAGTTTGTCAAGATCTTTTTGGATCCTGAACTTGTCTTCTGGGGTGTTGGCTATTCCTGCCAGTTTAGTGTCATCTGCAAATTCTATTCTATTCCATTAATTCAGAAGATTTTAAAGATTAAAGCACAATTGAAATCAGAGATTTTTCTTTTGGGACTAAATAGATAGACATGGAATTTTGTTTTTATATATGACAGCTGCAAAAAGATTATGCTGAAAAGTGAAAAGATTTGACAATAGTAAAGATGGTGGAACTTGCAGAAATGGCTGAATTTACTTACTTGATTAGAGAAAAGAAAAAAGCACAGAAAGAAAGGATAAAAAGAAATAGAAGAAGCTTTTGATTTCTTTGCTGCAAATCCAAGTATGATAACAAAGTTAACTTACTCTATGATTACAAAAAAGTTCACTTTTTTTGATTATCCATTTTTCCCCTAATCACTGAAACTGTAAGACATTAAGTACATTTCAGGAAATAAGTCTACAAGGGGTTTATTGTCAGTTATAAATGTAAATGTTGTATTTCCTTCATTTTTTTCTTTATTTTGAATTAGTTTGTGGTAGGTTTTATGTTCTCTTTAAAACTGTTTTAATAAAATTGATATAAATAAAAAACTTAGATAAATTTATTAATGGCAAAGCATTTAGCTGACCTATAATATGGTTTGGCTTTTGGCTTAGAACTCATATGGCTTATTCAACATATTGTGAAAATATTCCGGTTTAGTGTTATGTGTGTCTACAGCTATTGCCATGATATTTGAACAAGGTCAAAAATCTAATATGCTTTCATGATACTTAATAATATTAAATGAATTGTGACACCTCACCCTATGTCCTTCTGCATGGAGTCAGGATATAGGTATTGTAAAATAAATAAACAATATTATGTATTTTTGTTTGTTTTACAATATTTATCGCTTGTCCAAATCCAAAGGGACTCAGGGTGAGTACAACAAAATCAAATAAGGAGCAGGGCGTATCTAGGTAGTAAAAAAATCAATAATAGAAATTGAACATATCTGAGTGGCATTCAGTTAAAATTAACTTCAGGGTCAAAGACCTGCTTTAATGAGTTTTTGAAATGTCAGTTAAGTAAGGGGCATCAGTAAATCCAGGAATCAAGTGCTCCATAATATTAAGGAGGGGAACCTGAAGTAGGACAGGATTTTGGAAAGGAAAACATTGTATGATATATCTCAGAAATGTGCTGTAAGGGGTTTTAAATGTGATAACCAGCACTTTGAATTCAGCCTGTAAACTAATGCAGTGGCTTCAAAGTAAGCATTATTCTCACTTGATGTGTTTGACCTATCAGGAATCTAGACATTTTGTGCTATTTCAGAAAGGCAAATTATATTTCTAAGGTAAAAATATAACCTTGTAAACTGTAAGAGTAACTACCCCCAGGCAGATTTATAGTAAATCCGTTTGAAAGATCTTCTTAAATCTTGCATCTGGGCTTGGTTGCTTTTTCTCACTTAAACTGCCTTTGTTCTCCAAATCTTATGCAAAGGTCTGTCCCTTTTCCAAGCAATGCACACAAAAAGGAGTATAGTTTGAAAAGTTAGGGGTACCTTTGCACAGTTTCCTCTCATGCACCAATTGCACCCATTCCTTGATCAAGAACTCATGCTCATTATCATTCACATTTTGGTCACTTCTCAGTTGGACTACTGCAATCTGCTCTATGTGAGACTGCTCTTGAACTTCAATTGAAAGTTACTTGAAACTGATCCAAAAAAAGTCATGTGCAGTGTTCAGCAGCCCTTGGTTTACCCATATTACACCTCTGTTGTGCGAGCTGCATTGGTTCCTTTTCAGGTGCAATTCAGGATGCTGATTCACATATTTAAAGCCCTATATGGCATGGGGACAAGTTATTTGCTGGATTGCTTCTCCCTAAAATTATCAGTTTACTCCATCAGATCAGACAGAATGGGCAGGCTCCAAGTCTCTCTCTTAAATATGGCATTTAGAGAGATCTAGGAAATGGGCGTTTTCCATAGCATCCTATGTGGAACACCCTTCTCTCTGACCCAGCCACTTAAACTTCTGGAAGGCTTTCAAGAGTGGTTGCTTCTCAATCTGGGATAGAGTGAGGTTGAAGCCTAAAGATAGTAGAGTTTGTTGCATTGGAGAAGAATGGTGGTGGTACTAGGTTTTTGCTTTTATTCCTTGTATTGCATGTTGATTTTTCCTGCTGTTGTGAGCTATCCAATGTTGTATCTTTCCAGATGAGTGGCTATTTAAGTCTTTTAAATAAAGAAATCAATGTGGAGTTGAAGTAGTTCATGAAAACATTGCATGATTTTATTGGAACCCAAGGTGAAAATAGTTTCAAAATCTCATGTATACAAATGTTCCTAAATCCTCCAGTCAGTACCCTATTTGGACTGGAAAAGCTGTGAGTATCAGTTGCCGTGCTCTGTATCCTTAAACTTGACATGCTCTCTTGCACTATGGAGAATGTACCACATTCTGTACTGCACCACCACCAGAGGCAGTTTATGCAAATAAAATTGGATAGAGGGCAACCATTTGGTTCCAGCAGCAAAATGCCTTAGACCACACATCATGAAACAGATGACTGATGCATGAAAAGAATCTGCAGTTTCGGATACAGTATTGTAGTGTCAGAAGGGAGAAGAATTGATATATCCTTTCTTTTTTTAGTTGAAATTCAAATTGTAATATTAATTATGCTGCTACTTCCCATTATATGTTAATGACAAAGTTAATACACAATTCTTGGAGAATTGGGTTTAGGTAAATTCAGTAGGAGAATCTGACTGCTCAATTTCTAATAATTTAAAACATCAATGAAGCAGTTATAAGTCCAAAGCTGCTGTTATGTTAGTGCTTCATATATTGTTATGCTTGATTGTATGTGGATATTGAATTAAGATGTCATTGTTGTTACAGCTACATTTTTTCCATTTCATATATGATTTTCAACAGCTTGAATTACTATAAAGATTATTTTGCCTTCTTGTCCCCACATGTGGCTACATTCCTTAACCTTTTGATGCATAAATTGTTATTGAGATGCATTGCTTAATGGATTTCAGTCTTAAAACACAATGATGTGGCAATATGGCCCATTAATGTAGATAACCATTAATTTGGGTTTGGTGTAATAATTATTTGTCTACATATATTTTGTCCAGTTGATTTATAATGTTGTTATTGCCTGCCTCTAATTAAAATATTCATCACAATAGAAACACAATATGCAATCCAATTATTGGCCAACAGTTACTTTGGATAACTGTTAGCTGGGATTGCTACAACTTTTGCTCCTAACATTTTACTGTGCAAAAATATACATTATCAGCCTTGTTCATACTTTTGAGAAAAATGGGAAGTAGAAATGTGTATTAATAAGATAAATTAATAGATATTTTATGGGTATGCCTTATGCTTCTTTAAACATCTTTATACATCTAAATATTTAGATGTCAGTTATCTAAAATTGTATAAAAAGCCTTTCAATAGAATTAAAATGAAATAGTGTATGCTACTTGTCATATTTGATCACCAGCTAATACCAAAAAATAGCTTTGCCTTTTAATGCAAACAGAAACACAAAATGTACTCTTTAAAAGTGAAATGGAACATCAGGGGATTTCATGTAGAGCTGAACGAATGAACCACAACATGCTAATACTTTATTTGTATTTCATTTGAACATTACAATGACCTTTTTCAATTCTGAAAATAAACAACTGTTTAACTTCTTTGAGTTCCTATGCTGTGTTGTCTCATTCTTGATTATTTGTTTGCAATCTGGAGACTTGTCTAGTCGGCTCCATTTTTGTCCTCCCTTTGCCTATGCTTGTATTTTTGGTTTTATAATATTAATTATAATTAATATTAATTATAATTAACACATTTTATATTGGCTGTTTTATCTTTTGTTGTGTGCCACCCAACTTCGCCTTTGGTGAGATGATGGCTACATAAAATTGATTAATAAATAAATAATAGAATAAGAGAGTTGGAAGGGACCTTGGAGGTCTTCTAGTCCAAATTGTTGCATTTTTTAATCAAAATAAGATTCAGAATAAGTACAGACTTAACACTTATTTTGCTATCCCTTTTGTATCTTGATTGAATTTGAAGGTAGGGCCACCAATCTATAATTATACCTTGTTTTTCCAAATCCTCTCTACTTTTTAATTTTCCGAATCCATCCAAAATATCTTTATAACTGAACATTTTACTTATATCAATTGTATTTGGGTAAATCATCGCCTCCATTGTAGATAGCCAATTAGGAATTTTAAAATAATGCTTTTTCCTTATTTCCATTGGAACACTGCTATCATGCCTCCCCTAGTCCTTCTTTTCATTAAACTAGACATACCCAGTTCCTGCAACCGTTCTTCATATGTTTTAGCCTCCAGTCCCCTAATCATCTTTGTTGCTCTTCTCTGCACTCTTTCTAGAGTCTCAACATCCTTTTTACATTGTGGCGACCAAAACTGAATGCAGTATTCCAAGTGTGGCCTTACCAAGGCATTATAAAGTGGTATTAACACTTCACATGATTTATTCACGTGAACACTTCACGTGAATAAATAAATCCACAAAGATTCTAGTAATATAATAACTATGTTGAAAGCTTTGGAACACTGATGGGAGGATGTCAAAAAAAGTAATTATGCCAAATTGTATCCAAAACAGATATAGATATAATTATAAGACCTACAGTTAGATAGTTTTCCATCCTCATCCCATTGTTGTAGCCTCTGATAAACACAGAGATTATTCTGCAGAATTTAAGCAGCAAACTCCACATTTTTGCCACTTTTTTTAAAATTAGAATTAGAATTCTTTATTGGCCAAGTGTGATTGGACACACAAGGAATTTGTCTTTGGTGCATATGCTCTCAGTGTACATAAAAAGAAAAGATACATTCATCAAGAATCATAAAATACTTAAAGATAGTCATAGGGTACAAATAAGCAATCAAATCATACTAGGAAACAATCAATATAAAGCGTAAGGATACAAGCAACAAGTTACAGTCATACAGTCATAAGTGGGAGGAGATGGGTGATAGGAACGATGAAAAGACTAATAGTAATAGTAATGCAGACTTAGTGAATAGTTTGACAGTGTTGAGGGAATTATTTGTTTAGCAGAGTGATGGCGTTCGGGGAAAAACTGTTCTTGTGTCTAGTTGTTCTGGTGTGCAATGCTCTATAGTGTCATTTTGAGGGTAGGAGTTGAAACAATTTATGTCCAGGATGCGAGGGGTCTGTAAATATTTTCACAGCCCTCTTTTTGACTCGTGCAGTATACAGGTCCTCAATGGAAGGCAGGTTGGTAGTAATTGTTTTTTCTGCAATTGTTGCATTTTTTAATCAAAATAAGATTCAGAATAAGTACA
>QLTV01002141.1:1929527-1980536 GCA_003457575.1 Thermophis baileyi
AGGTGGACATAGCGGCAGAAGGAGGCAGGAAGATGTCTGCCTGGCTGGTTGAAAGTGCTGAAGAAGCTAGTCACAGTTCTCCTGGCCCAAGCCCTCGTCGCCACTGTTAGATAGTGGGTAGAGATGACAGGAGACAGACTTCCAAGCAGTTCTTTATTTCAGCTCTTGTATCAGCAACCAGCAAAAAGCAGTCTGACAGCTTGCCCTTTTATAGGGAGCTGTCAGACAGACCAGCCAATAGCGTTTGAGCTTTTTCCCGCTCAAACGCTGGACCTGGTTGGAACCATGCAACACAGTTGAAACAGTTAGGACATAACAGAAGCTCATTGGTTATTTGCTTTGGGTTTCTGCAAATTATGGAGTAATTCTACCTTGTACAAAGGATTCCTGAAAAGAAAGATCTTTCTCCTTTCTTCTTCATTCTATTCCTATATACAATTAATTGAAAAAGGTGCTTTAATTCTGTTTTATTCTGTCTTGGTGGGAACTTTTAATCAGTGTTGAAGTAACAGCCAGATGTTTCTGCCCCTTCATAGAAGAAAACAAAATGTTTCATGGTACTATATTTCACCTCCCAATTGTTCTCAGAAAAGAGAACAAATCTTGCTCTGAATCTTTGTACACTAATCATTTTACTTTAATTAACATTTATTTTTAGGTTTCAACTGATTCCTGTTATAATTAACGAAACAATAAGCCCTATCACTGAAAGCTAATTGAACATTTAGAAGATCTTCAAATGAAATGTTGAGTAATCTATGACTAATTTGGCAAAATGTCAAGGAAGAGCTGGAGGCAGCCCTTATAGTAATGTTTGGCACTTGACATTACTGTACAAGATACATCAGTAACTTCATAATAAAATTAATATCCTGTGCCACATCTAAATCTAAAATATATGGTAAACCTTTACAAAAATTAAAATTCTTGCTAAACTGTTAATCTGTCTTTCCCAGTTTGGTGCCCTTTAGAGGTGTTAAACTTCCAGATGGGAATCCTGTAAGTTGTCTATAACGTTATAGCTTTTAAAGAATGATTTCCCCCCCAAAGTCCAACTGTTTTGTTTTCTTTCTTTCTTTCTTTCTTTTTTCTTTTCTTTTCCCTTTCCTTCTCTTTTCCTCCCTTCCTCCCTCCCTCCCTCCCTCCCTCCAATAAAATTGACTTGGACATTAAAATATAGCAATATTGAAGAACTGGAATCAACTTCAACTGCAGGACTATAAAACAGGATTTCTAGATTTCTAAATATGCTATTTAGAGTGGCTGTTTGAAATGTGTTAGAAGCTACTAGTAATTTAATATTGGATTCTTTGAACCACTGAAACAAAAGGTGACTTCATTGACAGTTTGCCCACTAACTCCCTGGCAAGTCTGAGGGAAAAAGGGCAGTTTATGTGCATAACAGATTGTTGACATTTTACAGGTTTATGAAGCAGATAATTCTGGCCATCTACATTATGCATCTGAATGAAAATGCTGTGCCTATATGTTCTTTTTGTATTTTCTCCAGTATGGTAGAGATGTTAAGGCAACTCATCACTGATTTTTGATACTTTAAAATTTTCTTCTTCCAAAAGCATTATCCACTTTTATTTCCTTGTCTGGAAATATTGATACAGGTATAATCTTAAAATCAACTTCAGCCTTTCAACATATTTCAAGGAAAAGTGTTATAATTTGTTTTTGGTTTGGTATTTCATCCACTTCATAAAGCTAATATTTAGCCTTTTACTCTTTTCAGTTTGCATTTTTATGGCAAGAAATGTGTACTTTGATTAAGATACCATACTAAAGCTCCAGTGTAAAATGTGAAGTTACCACCACAGCGTAACATATTTTTATGAATATTAGCGCTAACACTGAACAAGCACTTGAATAAATATTCAGAAATTTACAGGCTGTAAAATTAGATAGCTGACAATGAGAACTGAAGAGGGGAAAACATCTTGTATTATCTTCATTAATATTATTATATAGAAGCAGCTTACTGCTTAATGCTGGCCTCTGGCTTACATACCACAAAACCTTCCTGCAAATCCCTGCCCAAGTTTCACATAGTTCCTAAAGGCTAATTAAAAAATCCTGGCTCAGTGAGATGCCAGTATGCATGGTAGATTGCAGGATTAATCCATGTTGGTTGCTGCCTTTCTGTGAAAGAATTAGAGAATGGAATCTCTATTAGGCACAAGTTGTTTGATAGCACAGTCTTAAGAAAGTAAGATTTTACTAAGAGCCGAGGTGGCGCAGTGGTTAGAGTGCAGTACTGCAGGCTACTTCAGCTGACTGCTAGCTGCAGTTCGGCGGTTCAAATCTCACCGGCTCAAGGTTGACTCAGCCTTCCATCCTTCCGAGGTGGGTAAAATGAGGACCCAGATTGTTGGGGGCAATATGCTGACTCTGTGAACCGCTTAGAGAGGGCTGTAAAGCCCTATAAAGCGGTATATAAGTCTAAGTGCTATTGCTATTGCTAAGATAAGCAGATGTTAGATCTTACGTAAGATTAAGAAAATATCCTGGGATCATGCCTATAAATATAATAGCATTCCTAAATTACAGAAAACTCTTTTCTAAAAGCCAGAAAGTTGGTATATGATACATAAAAGAGCGGCTGTGGATATTTGGGCTGTCCAGATCTTTGAATACATTATCTTTGACCTTGAATTGTATGGCATTTCCCCATCAAGAGTGGCACACGATTTGGGGAATCTTTAGGGACTCATAGCTGCTGCTTGATGAGAAAGGAACAACTGTGGCCCATAGGCCTTTGCACAGTTAGTTCCATATGGTGCACCACTTGTGTCCTCTCCTAGATCAGGGGGCTCTTCAGTCAATTGCTCATGCCCTGGTCACCTCACAGATTGATTACTGCAATGTGCTTTACATGAGATTGCCCTTGAAGAGCATCTAGAAGCTTCAACTGGTCTAGAACACAGCAGCCCAGGTAGTGATGGGCAAGCCTCGGTATGACCATGTAACACCTCTGCTTTGCAAGCTGCACTGGTTGCCAGTTTGCTTCTTTTGCTATTCATAGTGTTGATCACTGCTATAAAGCTTTTCTTGGCTCTTATAGTATGTGGGAATGACCTTGGAAGATGGGGAGTGAGTGGGCAGAGTCCAGACTTGCAAGATTGATGTTAGCCTTCCCAGATAGATCAGACAGGAAACATAACCAGATAGCTAATTCTACTTTACAGCAAGGCTACAACAGCAGAATCTTGCAAGTCTGAAATTACAAATCTCCCTCCATCTCCTTTACAGCCTGAGAAGCTAGTGTTTCTTCTGAGCCTCTTTCTCTGCCCATTATGCAATTGCAGTCTGTATTCTCACTTATCTGAGAGTAGGCAGCATCTCTCCCTCCTCCTCTCATCACTGCCTCCTCCCCCCCCACATGTCCCAAGATCATTTCCACAGAGCATTACAATGGTAGGAGGCCTGGTTACTTGAGGAAATGCCTGTCTCCCATTCAGTGGTGGGATTCAAATTTTTTTACTACCAATTCTGTGGGCGTGGCGTGGCTTGGTGGTCGTGGATTGGTGGGCATGGCAGGGAAAGGATACTGCAAAATCCCCATTCCCTCCCCACTCCTGGGGGAAGGATACTACAAAATCCCCATTCTCTCCCCACCCCCACTAACCTGGTTTCCAGCTCCGTTCTCCTGTGCAGGGCAACAAAAGAAGACCCAGCCGATCAGCTGGGACTCGGGAGGCAGCAAATAGATGGGGGCGGGGCCAGCCAGAGGTGGTATTTGCCAGTTCTCCGAACTACTCAAAATTTTCGCTAGAACCGGCTGAATAACACCTCTGCTCCCATTGTATGTGCCCAGCTGATGCAATGTGAAAGGATTAGTATTCTCTTAGTTCTGTTGATTAAATAATGCCAGGTGTCAGAACCCTAGACACTTTCTGTATACCCTCTGGAATGAGGTTCCCCTGAGATCTGAGTATTCTCTCACCCTACTAGATTTCGGAGGGCCCTGAAGTTCTTTGTCTAGAACTTTGGCCAGAGTGATTGAAACCCCTTTTAGATTGTGTAATGTTTATTTTTGTTTTTTAAGTATGCATCTGACTTTGTTATTTTTGCCATCTTTACTCTCTTTTTTGTTATTGTTTTTAATTTTTTTATTTATAAACTGGGAATTGAACAGCATATAAATGTAATAAGTTATTATTTTATTACATATAGAAAGGCTTTAAAATAAAAATTGCATTATTCTATCACTGTAACATATACTTAAGTAGAAAAATAATAGTTCTGGGCTTTTGTTCCTTTTCTGTCTGCCAAATTTTTGCCCACCAGCAAGTTTTGTATGCCAATTGATTATGTCCACTTATTTCATCTGTCTCACGGTCTCTTTCCCACCAAATGGATTAGGGTTATCGATCATTGTTTGATAGTTACCTCTGTAAATTTATGTACCCATACTATAATCACAAGACTATTGCACAAATCAATTGCATCCTTGGTAGGCAAACATTTTTTGGCCATGATATTTTAAAATTAATGCCAGGCAAAAAAGGCACACAAGGTCCACTTTTTCTCAAATCATAATATAATCAGGCTTAGGGTTTAGACAACAGATAGGTACCCTTATCTTACAGCTCTTGCATGGTTTATCAAGTAAAAATACTAATTATAAAAACTTTATATTGAATAAACAGCATTTAGCAATCTCTCTACAGTATATTGTGTGTGTGAGTGTATGTACAACATTCAATCTTATTGCTTTGTCAATAATTAAAGGTCTATATGGAGCTGCTAAATGAAGTGTACTCTAAAGAGTTGGGGAATATTTTTGAAAGAAACAATTAAGCACAGAATCATTGTTACACAGACCTGTATCTTAGGAATGTATCTTAGGAATGACAGTCAGGTTTTAAAACAATAACTATTGTATACAGGTAGTCCTCAACTTACAACCACAATCAAGCCCAAAATTTCTGTTGCTAAGTGAAAGAATTGTTAAGTGAGTTTTGCCCCATTTTATGACTTTTCTTGACAGTGGTTAAATGAATCACTGCAGTTGTTAAGTGAGTCTGCTTCCCCATTGTCAGTTCTCAAATAGCAATAGCACTTAGACTTATATACCGCTTTACAGTGCTTTACAGCCCTCTCTAAGCGGTTCACAGAGTCAGCATATTGCCCCCAACAATCTGGGTCCTCATTTTACCCACCTCGGAAGGATGGAAGGCTGAGTCAACCTTGAGCCGGTGAGATTTGAACCGCCGAACTGCAGCTAGCAGTCAGCTGAAGTAGCCTGCAGTGCTGCACTCTAACCACTGCGCCACCTCGGCTCTACTCAAAAGTTGATCACATGGCCCCGGGACACTGCAACCATCATAAATGAGTCAAGCATCTGAATTTTGATCATGTGACTATGGGGAGGCTACAATGGATGTGTGAAAACCAGTCATAAGTCACTTTTTTCAGTGCCATTGTAACTTTGAACCATCACTAAACAAGCTGTTGTAAGTCAAGGACTACCTGTACTTGGTCTTCAACAGAAACTACTTTCATTAGTCATACCTTTGTTTCCAATTGTATAAATCTTTTTGTGTTTTATTTTTATTAATCTATTTCTTTGAGTAAAGTGGAACAGTACAATACTAGGACTGGTTGCTACAGTTGAAGTTTAAAAGCTGATGTAAAAAATGCACACAATAAGCACAAACGCAGAGACACTGCCTCTGAAAGCTTCAGACTATTGAAAGCTTTCAGGAAATAATGCAGAATTATGGAAGACACTCAGTCTATATTGTTAAATATGCATGAAGGCAGCATGGTGATAATGTAGCTAAATATAATATTGCAGGGCCACCAGCAGTTGGAAGTTTTTGAAAAACATGCAGTTCAATTAATGTATTTCCACAGTCATTTTATTTCCACTAGACAAAAGATGCAAACATCTGCAAAATAATGTCTGTGTGCTTACGTGTGGTGGTCTCAATAAAATGGTTTCATTTTGAAGGGACATAATAAAAGTAGAATAGGTAGAATTACTGGGACATAATAATAACTTGCTATTTCACTTCTGTAAGAATTGCTTTGCTCCTGTAAGAATTAGAATTGCCTCTGCCATTTGCTTCTACCAGGGATCTAACTCCCGTTATCTTGTTTTTGTGTACAACTCAGTGCCTGGTGCGGAATATGTCATAGCTTGGCAGGGTTACACCGGGCAAATACCTGTGTTGTTAAGCACTCAGCCCCCCTGTTCCTTGCTGCACAGCCAATGCAGGGCTACAAGGAAGGCATGGGCCAGGGGGCCAGAATTGGGTACTAAGCTGATGTCTCTGAAGGTATAAAAGGATGCCATACCTTCCCCAAGGTGTGGCCTTTCACTGCATGCTCTTTGCCTGTATGTTGTGGAATGGTCTACCCAGTTCTTCTTTGTACAAATAAAAGCTGTTATTTTTTCCAAGCCTTTTCTTGGGTCTCTCTCTTTGGCATTCTGGTGACTCAAGTACATTTTGGGACCTTACAATTTCTTAGTTTATTTTCTGTTTCTAATACTGACAGCTACATCAATGCAATGAAAACTCTCAGCCCTTGAAAAAATAGACAACATTGCAAAGAGTGGCATATTTTGTGCTATTATGATTGCCTTTCTTGCAGTAGTCAATGATATGACCAAAACAAGGAAGGTTTGTCTGAAGAATGTGCACTAGATATCATAATTCCCCCAGCACACAATTAGGCTAGCCTGAGAATTCAAGACAATGGAAAGAGTAGAGAAAGAGAAGAAAATGAGTGTTGTATGTTTGCTAGGACTAAAGACACATATAAATTAACAGAGCTTATTAAGTGACAATTGCTCTACTACTACAGTAATTCCACCAATGGAATTCCATTACCCATCTGCTTTGATAAGGATATGTCAAGATTGATACACACACATGTCTTGTTTAAAGATCGTTCAAAATTATGATAAAGTTAATTTTAAAAAACCTTTGCAACCAATTCTTCCATTTACTATTAGCATAGAATCTGATGGTAATGTGATTACTTTTCCTGTGCTTCACAATTGGCTTCCAACAAGCATTGTCTTTCCAAAAAGGCAGAGCACAGAAGTAAAATAACAAGTTGTGACCCTGTAATGTCTCAATGACCACGATGACTTGATTAATAACTGTATGAGAAGTGATTTTGTATGTACATTGTAGTCTCATGATTTTTCACTTAATAATCATAGGGCTTAGCAATGGAGTTGGCAGTCCCAACTGTGGTTGCTAAGTGAGATCTATACCATATATCAGACATGAGTGTCTAAGCCAAACTGAACAACCCACTATATGACTTATCAGAATGTTTGACCCGATTGGTATGGAAGAATTTCAAAGATTATGGGTTGTACGATATATATTGATGTAGTATCACTAATAAAACGTTACACGTTAGGTGTGTGTTGCTATAGGAGATGACCCGACCAAATGAAGGGTCAAACGTGTTACCGGTATTAGTTTGAGTCCTTTCACTCCCACAAGAGATCTAAGTCCAGCCCACCTTGAATTCTGTTGACTCTTACCTGCCACCAATTTGCTTTGACCATTAGTAGTGAGAATATAGGTTTATTGTATGCTAATACCCTCTACAACAGGAGTGTCAAACTCAATTTCATTGAGGGCCGCATCAGGGTTGTGTTTGACTTCCGGGGGCTAGGGTGGGCATGGCCAGGATGGGCGTGGCCAGCTCAACATCACTCATGTTGGGGGTACCTGTGGTGGCCGGAGTGCTCTGCCAGTGAAAACAGGCTCCTGAGCTCTGTTTTTGGCTGCCACGGCCTCCTGCAACCCTCTGCCAGCGAAATGGAGCTCGGGAGCCCGTTTTCGCTGGCAGAAGCACCGCGGGCCGGTCCTTCACTGTTTCCAGGGCGGCCCCGCGGACCAGATCTAAGTACCCTGCGGGCCAGATCTGGGCCCCGGGCCTTGAGTTTGACACCTCTGCTCTACAAGAATCTGCTTGAAGAGAATTAGCATACAATAAACCTGTATTCATTTGAACTGCCTGGACTCCTGTTTTCCTGCACTTAACAATTGCACTGCAGTAGGTAAAGACTCACTGGAGGCAAATCTCTAGGTGCATCATGTGATCAATTGTACATAATTCACTACAAAGCAGGGGTGGGTTCTAACTTACCTCGCTGCTGGTTCGCTTCCTTCGCGTGCGCGCAAAAAAAAAAATTCAAAAAAAAGAAGAAGCCGAAAACAAGATTGCGACGCATGCGCAGTGCCGGAAACTCGGCTTCTGCACATGTGCAGAAGAAAAAAAAATTTTAAATTTAAATTTTTTAAAAAAAATTTAAAAAAAAAGATGGCGGCGCCCATGGACCGGCACCAACCAAACCGGATCTGTGACGTCATTGCGACATCACCAGCGGGTCGCTGCCGGTTCAGGAGAATCAGTCCGAACCGAGAGGAACCTACCTCTGCTACAAAGGCAATGTCACTGTTTCAGATCAATGAACTTGTGCCAGTTGCTCAAAAAGGTAACAGAACCCAGGCATGGTATTTTATGGAACAGGGATGTGAAGAAGGTCATTCCCATTGCTATGATAATGAGTATTCAAATGCAGATCCTTCCTACTATATGACTTACTGATATGTTCATTTAGTAAGAAGGCTCATTCTAGGATGACCTTAAGGAGCTAGCCTCTGCAGGTGGAGGGCATTTTCCCATCTTAACTAAAGGATGCCCTTTTGCAGTAGTAGTAATAAATTATTTATTCATGACTTTATGTATTCTCCTATTCTTGTGTAATTTTGTATGGAGATTGCTTTGAGGTCTTGGCATCTCTTGGCCGAGGGCCCAGTTGCAGATATCTAATTATTTTGGCTCCTTGTAAGAGGAGAAACCTCTTCCATAAGAATGGGGAGGAAAAGTGATCAATGGATACAGGCTCTATAATAATTAAGCTAATTTCCATAATGGTTTTGCTACTTTGAAGTGATTTCCAAAAGAATTCCAAGGCTTAAAGCAGTAAAGGGAAAAGTTACATTTCCAAGGGTTTTGTAATTTTTAAAATAAATATATTCCTATTATTGTTATTTGTAGCTCTTGTTATAAGATCTGAAATAATCTTATTCTCTGAGATTCTCACCCATTTTTCTTAAAGCACATAGATATGCAAATAGTAACTAATAGGCCTTCTGTGTAAATATTTTATAGTATGTTAAAAGCTGCTTGAGAATCAGATTAAAATTAGGTCTTCTGTTAACATTCAACATTTTTTTTTCTTTCTTGTCCTATGGAGCAACAATATAATACATTGAGGACTTTAGCTGAAAAATATGCCCAATGTCAGTGTTTTCTTTGTTTCAGATGACAGTCCATATACTAAATCTGCAAACCAGTCAAAACCACCCGATGGAGCACTAGCTATAAGAAGACAGAGCATTCCAGGTATACCACTATATCAGGGGTCTGCAACCTTAAACACTCAAAGAGCCACTTGGGCCCGTTTCCCACAGAAAACAAAACACCGGGAGCCACAAAACCTGGGTGGGCGTGGCCAACTCAACATCACTCACTCCCACCCAGTCACATGACACCCCCCAGCCATGCCTACCCAGGTTTTGTGGCTCCAGGTATTTTCTTTTAAACAGATCTCTCTCTTTCTCATCTCTTTTTCCCTCTCCCTTTCTTTCTCCCTCTCTCTCTCATATCTCTTTCTCCCTCTTTCTCTTTCTTTCTCCCCCTCTCTCTCATCTCTTTCTCCCTCTCTCTTTCTCATCTCTTTCTCCCTCTCTTTTTCCCTCTCTCTTTCTTTCTCCCTCTCCCTCTTTCATCTTTCTCCCTCTCTTTCTTTCTCCCTCCCTCTCTCATCTCTTTCTCCCTCTCATCTTTCTCCCTCCCTCTCTCTCATCTCTTTCTCCCTCTCTCTCATCTTTCTCCCACTCTCTCTCTCATCTTTCTCCCCCTCTCTCATCTTTCTCCCCCTCTCTCATCTTTCTCCCTCTCTCTTTCTCCCTCCCTCTCTCTCATCTTTCTCCCTCTCTTTCTCCCTCTTTCTCTTTCTCCTTCATCTCTCTCTCTCTCATCTTTCTCCCTCTCCCTCTCTTTCTCATCTTTCTCCCTCTCTCTCATCTCCCTCTCCCTCCCTCTCTCTCTCATCTCTTTTTCTTTTCCCCTCTCTCTCTTTCTCATCTCTCTGTCTCTCATCTCTCTCCCTCTCTCTCTTTCTCCCTCTCTCTCTCTCTCTCTCTTGTGTGTGTGTGTGTGTGTGCGCGCGCGTGCGGGTTCCCTCTTGAACCATTTCCAAAAGCAGGCGAGGGTTGGGGTTTTTTGTTTTTGTTTTTGCTGATGATGTTCTTTCTTCTTCTTTGGGTGCTTTTTACCATATGATTTAATTTTAAATCAAGAGTCATTTCAGGTTCCCAGATAAATGAAGCTCTTTCGTCCCCCTGCTGTGGCTCCCTGTCGGCTGGCTGGCCCCCCTGCCCCTCGCCCTCCCCTCCTCACTCCTCGCCTGCCCTGAGAAGAGAAGGGCGACAACAGCGGATGGAGACTCACTCCGTATTTCAGAGCGGAAGTGAAGCGCTCCTCTACTTGCCTCTTTTTCTGGCTATTGTTGGGAGACGCGTGACTTTTCTCCGCGCCGAGACACTGGCTGGGCCACCCCAGCCGATGCTCCGCGTCGTAATGGGCTCCAGGAGGAGGAGGAGGGCACATCGTCTCCCCCATTGTGCAGCACGCCAGGTTTAAATGCAAGAGCAGCAAGCAGCCATGGAGGTGGCGAGAGGAATATGGGGATGTGCCCTCCTCCTCTTCCTGGAGCCCATTACAAAGCGGATCATCGGCTACAGCCGGGTGGCCCAGCCAGTGTCTCAGCGCGGAGAAAAGTCACGCATCTCCCCCAGCAGCCGAGGTGCGCACAGCACCAACAAGGGCCGGAAAAAGAGGCAAGTAGAGGGGCGCTTCGCTCCTGTTCTGGAATACAGAGCAAGTCTCCATCCGCCGCAGTTGCCCTTCTCTTCTGAGGGCAGCCGAGGAGTGAGGGGGAGGGGAGGGGCCACCCACTGGTGGGATCATCTGACAGGGAGCCGCAGGAGAGGGTCCAAAGAGCCACATGCGGCTCTAGAGCTGTACGTTGCCGACCCCCACACTATATACTACTAAAATTTGCATGTCTGTTTGATTTTTTTGTAACTTTCAAATGGGTGAAATGGTGTATCACAGAGCAACAATTTTGGAATCAATGCATCTCAAATAAGCTATCTTAAAGAATGGGTCCAAAATCTGCAACCCATAACACCTGGAGGATTGAAATTTGGTAAAGTTGTGTTGCTCTAGTGCTGCTGCGCCACTACAGTCAGCCATGGTTATGTGATTGTCATTTCTAACACTCCCTGCCAGCTTTTTACAAGAAAAGTCAGTGGGGAAACCATGGGGAGCAATCTCAGGGCATCCTATCTCTATTATCTTTTACCCAAATTGGTGTTTGCCATTTGAACTGATCTATTGAAAAGTAAGGTTCTAATCTGAAGTTTAAAGATAGGGTTCTTATTAAATGAGTTTTAAGTAGTGATAAGGTTGTAATTATTTTTTTTGTACTGAATTGCATAGTTAGCTGCTTTGAATTGTGTGTGTGTGTGTGTGTGTGTAAAACTGGGTTTTAAATATATAAATGGCAGGTGAATGTTTCTGGACTTAAAGTAATCAGGATCATAGGAACATTTACATTAAAGAAAAATTAATACATGGAGAATTTTACTTGATTGAAATCCAGTGAAAATAGATTTAAGATAGTGAAAAACTAGTAAAAACAGAGGATAAAGCGTCACATGATTCAGTCGCATCATATATATCTTTTGGTTTCACACACACACACACACACACACAAAAAACCACCAGAAAGGTTATGAATGTTACAGAGCTATAAAAATCAATGGAAATAATAGAACCTGAAGGCACCATCAAATGAAATCGATGGACATGAAGTTTAAAAGAGAGAAGGGCATGTAATTTAATTGTGGACTTCATTGACTGAGATTGTTTTCAGTTTGAATAGAATTTGTCAGAAGAATTTTATCCAACTGTCAGTGAATATTAACACATAAAACATTACATATTTAGAAGAGTTCCCATTATTTAATCTGCTGATCTGAATTAAATTGGGAGATGATACTGGAATTTTTGTTCCAGTTGTAACTATTTTGCCTAACATAATTATGTCTACTTTTTTAAAAATTTAATCTCATAGCCTTGTATGAAATGTGTTAATAATAGAAATGTCCTGTTATTTCTAATGAAAATATATAATCTTATCTATTATTAGAGTATTTTAATTTTTTAAAAAAAATATTCTATGAGGAATACATCAAGATCTCACTTTTACAAATCTGATTTCTAAGAAACACTATACAGTGCTGACTTCTTCAAGTAATGCATATGAGACATGCTTCTTTCCTACCATCAGTGTGTGAAGGTTTATGATGACACTGGAATATATTTTGGGGTTTGGTGTGTGCCATCAAGACAGTGTTGACTCCTGGCAACTGCTTGGACAAGTCCCTGCCATTTTCTTGGCAGGGTTTTTCAGAAGGGGTTTGCAATGCTTCCTAAGGCTGAGAGAGACAGCCTGGCCCAAGTTCGCCCAGTTGGCTTCATTCTTAAGAAGGGAGTATAATTCATAGACAGTTTCCAGCCTGATGCCCTAACCAATATACCAAGTTAGCTTTCTAAACTATATCTTGTAATCCTTCATTATTTGTAGATTAAGGAAAAGGTTGGGCTGCAGCAAGCATAACAAAACATCTTTGGATAACTTAAAGTGGCATGAACTGGTAGGCCTACCAAAATGATCAGTTTAATAGTTCTTAATTGGACCTAGACAAAAAAACATGAATTAATTTATGGTTTGTATGTTAAAATCTATACTTTTTATTACATTTGCTTCAGGGGGGAAGATATTAAAAGTTCTCCTTGTTTATGATAATTTCAGGCTGCATGATTTTATTTTGGTTTGACTTGTATTTCAAAATCCACCAAATCAAATCTGAAATAAAATAGAAGGTGGAACCAAATTTAAATTGATAGTTCAGGGGATAGTGCTGATTTCTTAGTATAATTTATTTGCCAGATTAAAAATATAATGAAATACAATAAATTTGATGTACAGATGTAGTTTGAATAATTATATACATCATAGAATCCAACCAAAAAACATCTCACGAATCCGCATTAATAGCTTTTCAAAAGTATTTCTGAAGAATATTAATGAAGAAAAATAACCTATTAGGGTATGTGAGATAGAACTGTTTCTAACATGAAAGTTCACTCTACTGTTAAAACTCTATTTAAAACTGAAATAGTTTCCAGAGATTAATTATCTGATCCTGACCTTGCTTTAAATTATTCCTTGATTCTTCTTATAAGAAGATTGTTGTTTTCATCTATTAACATCCCATTTATCACATCAGGGTCTGTTAAATCAAATTATGTACAACAACCTTCCCCAACCCAAGGATACACACATGTGTTAGAACTACAACTCCTAAGCATTTCCAGCCATTGGTCATATTCTCTATGATTTCCAAAAATGTATAGTTCCATATATTAGGAGATTATTGGGTTGGGAAAAGCTGTTGTATTATATCAGAATTTCAGCTGAAACATTTGTAGAGATAATTCCTTCTTATTTATTATCTCGTTTATTTTAATGACAAAAATAATTCTATCTTAGACTAGACTACAGATCACAAATTCCAGTACTTTAGACATAATGTTCAGTTAATTAAGAGTAATTAATAAACAATAACATTAAATGGCAAATAGCATAAAATAGCATCAAATGACAAATTAATACTGCATAATAGTACTAAATGGCAATAGTATTAAATAGCAAATTTTGTCTGTTTTGTCAACCCATTTTATTCCTGTTCAGCTTGCTAGATAGGTACATGTTTGATTTTTTTTAAACCATTAGAATATAATTTAGGCAACTGTCATCTCGTTTCATATATCTCAATAGACCAGAGAAAACTGCTGACTGCATAAGTAATCCAGAGAGAGAGAGAGAGAGAGAGAGAGAGAGAGAGAGAGAGAGAGAGAGAGAGAGAGAGATGCAGTTTGATAATAATACTGAAACATGATTTCTTAAAGTACATATAAAGAAATACATTGGAATTTCTAATAGAAATATAATGTTTCTTTAGATACTGAAATAATTGACTTAAAAATGCCCCAAATAACATGCCTGCTGACTGCTCTAAGAGCTATATCCACTTCACAAGACCCACTCTTTGCAATTTAGGTGTACTCTAGAAAGCAGAATCTTTTTAATCTATCTCTCCCACCCAAAGTTATATCCAGTACTGGGACTGCATTTGCTTTTGCTTACCCTGGTCTCTTTATATGTAATTCCATCTGTTCCCATTCCTATTTTTGGTGGGAAGAGGTGATAGATTGAAATGAAGTCTTTGGTGCTCTGTAAGCTTGGTTATTTGCTTGCAGACATTTCATTACCCAACTAGGTAACATCATCAGTGCAATAATTTTAACCATTTATTTTCACTAAACAAAAGTGGGAAACAAAACAACCACTTCACAAACACATGGTGCAACATAGGAGAACAAACTCATCAGGACAGGATTCAGCAGTCCATCTGCATCTGAAAGACAAAGGCCACTCATTTGAAGACAGCAAATTTTACATTCTGGACAGAGAGGACTACTGGTTTGAAAGAGGAATCAAAGAGGCCATCTATATATTAAAACTGAACAGCCCTCCCTCAACAAAGGAGGAAGGATATGACACCACCTATCTCCTATTTATAATGCATCCTTTCAGCAGTCCCCAGAAGGTTCCAGACCCGTTTGCACTCTGATTCAAGTGACTCTAGGATACAGATAAATCCTCAAGTGGCCTCAATGACCCTCAGAGTGCTAACAACCAGATGACTGTAAAGAACATAAATCCTTTCATTCCCCACCTGTCAGGTAGAACTGAAAAAGCTTCTTGGATGAGAAGTTAAACCTTTTCAGACAAAAAACAACAACAACCAAGAAGGTCCAGTTGCCCTTTGAAAAAACATCTGTCAGGGTTCCGACCAATGCCCTAATTAAAACATGAATCTCAAGCCGAGGTTCAAAAGAAATCCATTTATTTATTAGGAACGTCATGTTGGCACAATCCAAGTGAAGCCAACTCTGACCTCACTTAATTCGTGCCTTGGCTCTGACCCTGTTTCCCCCTCCCCCCAAGATGTGTCATCAGTCACATTCCCTCTGGCCACTGTGGCTCTCTGTGGAGATGGCCTTGACATTTGCCGGCTAGAATGTGCTTTCTTATGACTGAGGTGCAAACTCCGATTCCCCATCCCCCTGCCTATGGCAACTCATGAGCAGGTCAGGAAGGCTTCGCGAGTTGACAGCATCTTCGTTCATTAAATATTACATTTATGCTCATAAATTTACTTCCATCATAAACTTCCTTTTTGCTTTCAGAATCCAATCTTCAATTTCATATTTCTAAAAAAAATCATAATTCAATAATATTCTTTCAATAAAAAACATACAATTAATGATCTGATTTTGTGCCCTTATTATGGTCGGCTCACTCTCTGATTGTTTTGAATCTTTTTAGTGTCCTTTCCCTCAGTGGATGGACCTTTTTGTTTAAGTCAATAGACCCATATGTCTGATGGGTCTATTTGGTTTTCAAACTGCTCTTAAGTTTCTTGAGGATCTGAGGCTCTTGGATGAAGGCCTTAGTTGCCTCCTAGAATCAGCCTTGGATAGTAGTATTATTCCTATGTACTCTCTGTCAATCCCAGGGAATTCCTTGGATCTCTGAGGAGCTTTAGAAGAGAAAAGAGGAAGACAAATGCAAGTCCAACCAAACTATATTTGAGCCGATATCATGATCTACATTGTGATGATAAGGATGGCAAAACTATTTTTTCTTGCCTTATTGCATTTGCAAAATGCTGTTTGGCAGCACTTTTTTAGGTGATCTGGAAGAAGAAGAAGTAATAAGAATAGCTGAAGGACTGCTGCAAAGAGTATTCAAAGAACATGGCAGATAGAATCATTCAGATCTAAATCAATAGATAGTTCTCATTTAGTGACTGCCTCATTTAGCAACCATTCACAGTTATGACTGTGATAAAAAAAAATAACTTTGCCACCAGTCCTCATATTTAAGATTTTTTCAGGTCTGTGTGGTAAAGCAAAGGAGAGTTGATTAAGATCACAAGCACAGTCATGGTTTCACTTAGTAACCATTTCACTTAACAACTGAGTTCCCAGTCCCAGTTGTGATCTCTCTATGAAGATCACTTGCACTTTTCTGTTTATATGCTTGACATGGAATAGGACAGCTAGAATGTCAAATAATGAAACCTTTTTGCAATTCCATGTCCTGTTTTCTGCATCTCACCAATTTGGAGATAATATGCAGTGTGCTGACAGACACTCAGGATACTGCAAGTAAATGTAAATGTTTCAAATTAATTGCTTATATTAATTGTATCAATTATGTAATACCCACTACTGAGTGTTCTATTTATTCTAAATACCTATTACGTATTTGCTTTATACTTTTGAGGTTTATATAATTACTCACTTTATCACATTTATCTGCATTTCCTCCAGATATCAAGAAGGTGTACATTTTCTTCCTGCCCCCAGTCTGTTTATTTTTATAAAGCAGGATAATGTTGAGAGGTAACAGCTGGCTAAGTAGGGGTTCTACACCTGAGCTGATTCCCACAACAAAACCTGTGCTTTCCTCTCCCAATGAATTTTTCCACATCTGTAGTTTGCTTATGGGTTCGTATAGAATAGATCATCCAGCATATAACTTCTGACTTCTTATCTCTGCATTGATTTAATTACTGTACAACATTTCTAATCACTAACCTATAATTTTTTGCTAGTCTACACATCTTCAGTTATTTTTTTTCTAAAATCAGTGGTTAGACAGTGTTATCAATAACATTCAAATAAGAATGTCATTAAGAATTTTATAAGTGCAAAATGGGATATGCCATTCATCTTTAGCCTTTTTGCAATATATATATATATATATATATACACACACACACACACACACACACACACACACACATATATATATATGCTTACTATGTAAGGAATTAAGTATTGTGTAGATATTGGTATAACCCATATATGTCTTAGTTTAATCCATGATTTGCTGTAGAGAGTAAAGAAGACAGAAATAGGCCAGATCATTACCAAAGCGGCAAGGATAAAAACATAGCTTAAGTCCCAAACAAGCATAAAATATGCATAAACGGCTCAGATAGATAACTCTCTAATTCACGTAAGTATAAAAAGGGGATGAAACACAGAATAATCAATCTTCCAAGATTCAGTTAATACAGCCATTCTCAATAAAAGTAGTCTTGGCTTTCTTGTGAAGTTGATTCTTGGACTAGTCTATTTGGTGGGGCTGACATGTGGTTAGCTCTGTGTGGATGTCCTATCCTGTGTTGTTCTTGTTGTTCAGAAGGATAGAATCAAGATCATCTGAAGTGTTACTACCACTCTATAACACCTTGGTAAGACCACACTTGGAATATTGCATCCAGTTTTGGTCATCACAATATAAAAGAGGTGTTGAGACTCTAGAAAGAATGCAGAGAAGAGCAACAAAAATTATCATCCAGGGACTGGACACTAAAATATAGAAGAATGGTTGTGGAATTGAATATGTCTAGTTTAATGAGAAAAAGGACTAGGGGTGACATGATAGTAGTGTTCCAATATATAAAGGGCTGCCAGAAAGAAGAGGGGGTCAACCTATTTTTCCAAAGCACCTAAAGACAGAAGAAGAAGCAATGTCTGGAAACTAATCAACAAGAGAACCAACCTAGAACTAAGGAGAAATTTCCTGACAATCAGAACAATTAATCATTGGAACAATTTGCCTCTAGAAGTTGTAGGTGCGCCAACACTGGAGGTTTTTTAAAAGAGATTGGACAACCATTTTTCTGAAATGGTATAAGGTTTCCTGCTTGATCAGGGGATTGGATTAGAAGGCCTCCAAGGTCCCTTCCAACTCTTTTCTGTTTTTCTGTTAATATTGTTGAAAAGATATAAAACAATTTTTTGCCTGGCTTCCTGGCTAAAATATCTTCTAAACTTTTCATGGCAGACATCCATTTTGGCCCAATAGAAAACTTGTAGAATCAGAACTGAATTTAACCAATGCATATGGATATGAAATTTTAGTACAGTCTGATGGTTGTCAAGATAAATAAACAATGTGAGAAGATTTTTTTTAATGATAATGGCAACGGAGTTGATCACAAGTCATTCTGTCATCAAAATTATGATATGTTCCTAGTGACATCATTACACAAGCTTATAGAAGTACATAAGTTGCAGCATTTGTGTAATGATTTCATATACACGTGTCATCATCTGCTGCAACACCTATGAATATTAGATAAAAATAATTATTCCTAATTATAATAATTATCAAAGGAAGTTAAATATATATTCATGGTCAGCTGCTAGTATAAATACACTGAAGAACTAGGCACATACACATGTACCCAAGTAATAATATATACTTAGCAGCAAGATAACAAATTTATAGCCAAACAAATTTATGATGATGTGGATTTTCTTTTATGCTGCTGCATGGCATCATGATATTCTTTTTTTTTTCTGATGGTGTGCGTAAATAATTTGTGTCAAGCCCCACTTATTGAGGCAAGATCAAGGAAACAAGAACCCCACAGATTTAATTAAGATAGCTTAAGGCTGTGCTAAGGTACCTAGAGAATCTTGGAAAGTGTAAGCATTTCCAGTCCTTATTCATAGAGAGATGTTTAGATGATTTGAAATGCTTCTTCCTAGGTTTTTTTGCCATCTGGGCTGAGATGCCATTTGTGAGAAACGCTGTCAGATAACTCTCCTTCTCTCTCTTGATGACATGTACCTATTTTCCCTGTCATTTCTTTCTCAATCTCCCTGCAATCTTTCACAGTTTGATTGGCAAATATCTGAAGACAACAAGAGAAATACTTTTAGTTATAGTTAATTGGCTGTTAGAGTCATGATAGGAAATTCTTTTCTACTAAATTATAATTGTTATATGTTTGATACATTGTATCTTCCAGTTGCAGATCACATTCCTACTCAAAATAAACGCAATAATGATTGCCTTTAATTTAAAGATTAGCTCCTATAATTTATGAAGAGAAATGGAGTGATCTTAAAAAGGCACTTTTTGCTAAATTTACTTTTTAAAAACATTTTTTCTGGATTGACTATTCAAAATCCTGTTTCCAAAAAAGCAATTAGAACTTTAATTGTCCTTTCATTTAATGCTGTGCACAATCATTACGTCTTAAAAGTTTTCTTTTTGGTTGCACAGTCAGCCGTAATCTGTTTTCTAATTAAGAAGACACATTATGGGTGCAACAAGAGTTCTGCTTTAAAGGGAATGTTATATTTTAGAAGTTGCAACTTAGTTGGTTGTAAAACCTACTCTGGAAGAGATCCACAGGAGATATTAATAAACAGTGGACTTAACTAAAGTATCTAATAGGTGTATCATTCTTCAAACTGATTTTACAAAAGTTTCTTAAAAATAACAGTGCAGCAACATAAAGCTTCTTGTTTTCTCCGTGCTTGAAAATAATACACAGCAATATGAAACAAATATTGGTTCATAGCTTAATATTCTCTTTGAGGTTCCCATGCAATAACAACAGCAGTGTTAACATGAAATTTAGAAGTAAACAGTTTACATATTACACATTTTGTTCAGTGATTCATTCTTGTTAGTAAATATAGAAAGAATGCATATATGTTTATTTTTCTTTATCATTACATAATTATATGTAGAGGGTACCAAATAAAGAATCTAAATGCAAAGTTCAGAGTAGAAGATCTGAGGTCATTGAATTAGCAAATATCTTTAAACAGCAAATCTTTCCAGACTTAAAATACTGATGTATTACAAGGTTCTCCAACAATCCTTAGATACAGCCCTTTTAATCTAAACTAATATTTTACTTTGATATATTCCAATCTCAAATTTCATTTTAATCTTGAAGTAATTTTTAGATTCTAGTTCAAAACATAATGCCTTATTCAAGGAAGTGGGTACAGCTTAATGGTGGAGCCAATTTGGAAAGAAAATGTTCTACTTGGCCCTTAGTGATCCCTGGCAGCAATAGGAAAGATTCATATCTAAAACTGTCAATAATTTTTGAGAGTTTTGTTGGAAAAGTACTGAGTTAGATTGAACAACAGTATGATATCATTTCTTATATTCTTCTATAGATCTTTTGAGTCACTGAATTTTAAAGAAATTAAATCTTACTAAAGTCCTTATCTGTGAAGAAGAATAACACTCGGTGAATCTCCCATGTCCCATTTGGGCAGCAAAAATCCTAATTTAAGTTTTTTTCTTTATTTTGTTTAGTTTTTCTTGTTGGCTTTATATTATTCATTTTTTTCCTTAACTGGATAAATAATAATCTCACATGATTGACCTCAATTGAAACCAATGGTTGAGCTCTTCAAATAAATATGGCAAAAAAAATCCTATTTCAGAGTTATTATTCCTTCTTTTTTCCTAACAATTAAACTTCAGATACATCAGTGAAAATATATGATGCTTTTCTTACATAAATATGTTTCAGGAAAATATTGTTTTATGCACTAAAGGTAGGAAAACCGATAAAAACTTATTTAAACATATCTCATTTAGTTCTAATAAATTCCATTAAACTTTCTTCATGAATACACAGCCTTTGTGTTATATGAAAAATCAATAAATGAAAGATAATAAGCCAGTTGAGCTAACCAATATTGGTTTGTTACTTAATTTAATTTAATTTAATTTAATTTATAAAATTTATATGCCACCCAACTCCCGAAGGACTCTGGGCGGCTTACATCATGTAAAAAAAACATATAAAAACAATTTAAAAAAAAAACCATCCATATTTAAAATAAAACATTCACACAACCATGCATGGGCCAATCAGAACCACTATTGGCCCCAGGCCTGCCGGAAAAGCCAGGTCTTAACGGCTTTACGGAAGGCCAGTAAGGTGGGGGTAGTATGGATCTCGGGGGGAAGTTGGTTCCACAGAGTCGGAGCGGCTACTTACTTTCTTGTATAATGGTTTGTAGTATAAAAGACATGTTGCTACATATGTTATATAAAAAAGAATACAGGAGAAAAGAAGTTTTAACTCCCAAATAAGCTTTTAAATATTTTTGGTTCTACTTTGGTCCCATCTACCCTGATTATTAAGACTGTGCATGCATAGCCAGGAATAACTTCCAAGGCAGCTGAATGGATGTGAAAACAGATGCAGCTGATATAGACATTTCAAAAATTATGCTTGGTAGACACTTCCACATGTTTTGAAGGATTTTGTTTGAAAGAGTGACAAAACCATAATAATTATATTTGATAATACAGAGAGTTATTGCTTCAACCAAGATGTTGTCATCGTCCCATGAAACCAGCTGTCAGTAGTTGCCTCAAGCAATAATTGACAGAACTGGAACAGAAATGAACTCCGTGATGAACCACAGTTTGTTTCAGTACTTAGATACTTTTCATTTGCTTTCTGTCATGACATTTCTGGGTTGTTTTGTTTTTGCTTACTTGCTACCATTATTACTATTCATTATTATTACAACATGAAATCACAGCTGCCAGTTCTTTAGCTGGTGTTGGCTGTCATTCACATTAAGTTTTTTCCAAGAACCTAGGATGTTGTAATGCATTGGCATAGTTTAGGTGCGGCCTAAGCAACATGGCCTCTGTAATTTCATCTGTAATTGACAAATGAAAATTTGGTTAATACACAGATATTTGTTAGAGTTGTTCTTACAACTCTTTTTGATATGGCACCCAACGTGCTGATAACCACTGGGACCACGATGGCCATTTTATGCCATAATCTTTTAACTTTTCCAATCTTGATACTTTGTGATCTTCTTCCATTCTTTATCTTCTATTCTACTATGCCCTGGTATTGCCACATCAATTATCCACACTTTTTTCAACCACAATTAAATCTGACCACAGCTAAATCACAGTTAAATCTGTACCAAGACTTTATCAGTTCATGTTTGGAAATCCTACAATATTATAATCTGCTTATTTTCTAATACTTCAACTGTATGTTCCCACCAGTTTTTCATTACTGGCACATGATAATTTTTACAGATGTTTCAGTGAATAATATTGACAGCTGTGTTATGTTGTTGTTTATATTCAGTTTGTGGAATTATACTGTTATTTTTAATTTATGGGAAAAGGGCTATTAGAAGGCAGTGTCTCTAAAAATGAATTAGCTAGATTCCATGTGTGATGGTTTTCTTTAGAGGTTATATTTTGAATTCATTATAGGTGCTAAGGCCCTGCTTTTCCTTGAAACTGATTAAAGGATTGAAATGAAGTCTAAAGACTCATGTTTACAAATTAAGTACAAACATATTCTCTTGAGCAAAATCTCTATTCTGATAGCAGACAAGTCATACTGTATAAAGTAAATAATTAATGTCATGTTTTGTGACAGACCAAATTGAGCTCTAATAAAACCCTGTTCAGCAGTAACTGAATTCTCTGACAATGTTAAGAGTATAGGTAAATGAAATAATGATCAAGTTTAATTGTTGACCATAACATGATAAAACATTTCAGTTACACAGAATGTCAATAATAATAACAAACAACAATATCTGCCCATCTCAGGTCCTTGGGAAAGATTCAATAGGTGAATAAAAATGCCAAATCCAGTCTAAACATCTGGCTGATTGTGTGACAAACCATAATATACTACCAATAGTAATAGTTTCATTGGGTGCAAGGTTGAAGAAGCTAAACAAGGAACATTCAACAAAATGTATGAAATCAGAATAAAAATTATTAAATTATTTAGGGTAAAATTGAAGTATGGAAATACTAAAAGACATTCGTATGTGAATAATAGTGCTATGCAGAAGAGTGGAACTGAAGAATGTTTTAAATGTTAAGAGTCCACAAAAATGTGAACTTGCAGTGTAACTGAAGAAATGTTAAAATATGGATATGATTTGCATGTGAGTGCCTGTGCAATTTGTTTGATGTGTGCATGAATAGAACATCTGTGCCTGATGGCTGGAAGATTACCATGACTGTTTTCCTATACAAATAGAAAGATAGCAAGAGGGAATGTAAAAGCTAGAATGGGATTAGTTTGTTAAGTGTGCCTGAGCAGGTGTTTGGCAGCATTCCAATTGAAAGCTTACAAGAGGTGACAATGAGCAAAATTTGGGAAGTGGTTTTATGCTAGATAGGGGGTGTGTAGATCAGAGGCTTGCTCTTTGCAAGCCATTGAGAAAGGCATACTTGGAGTTGGTTCTCAAAAAGGAGAGAAGTGAAGACATTAAAGAACATAAAATGTTATATGAAGCATGTGTAGATGTAATAGAAGGCATGAGGAACCATAGCGAATGGTTTCAGTATAAACTTTTTTGTTATGTCTCCTTTTTCATATCTCATTCATTTACTTTCCTTGTTTTACTATTCCTTCTTTTCTGCACTCTCAAATGTTTGCTTCCAATTTGAAAAGAACCACATGATTCCTTTTATATATATGTTTTTTTAGCGTGCACGGAAAAGGTAAGTATCTTAAGACTAATCTATTTTTCATTTGAAGTACAAATTTGTATCCAATTTAATGTAAGTATTTTCTCTACTCAGTTTAAAAACAGTTAAGGCTAGGGCAGAGAAACTGTAAACCGTACATCTGTGATGGTGAACCTATGGCACATGTGCCAAAGGTGGCACGCAGCACCCTCTCTGATGACACGCGAGCCGTCGCCCCAGCTCAGCTCCACCGCGCATGCATGTGCGCCTCCCGCCAGCCAGCTGATTTTCGGGTCTCTGCCGTGCATGTGCGGGGGGTGCATGTGGGAGATGCGCATGTGGGGGGCAGGGGGGTCGTGCGGACATGTGTGGGGCTCGAGCGTGGGGGGTCGCATGCGCATTGCAAGGGGGCAGGGGGAGCACAGGGGGTCACACATGCATGTGTGGGAGGAGGGGGGAGCATGGGGGGAGGGCACACGGGGGTGGTGTCACGCANGGTGGGGTGTCATGCATGCAGGCGCGGGGGAGGGCACACGGGGGTGGTGTCACGCACACATTGCATTATGGGTGCGGGCGTGCGCACACACGTGCTTTTGGCATGCAACGACAAAAAGGTTACCCATCACTGCCGTAGATGTTGCTAAATAACATATCCCAGCATTTCTTACCACTGGCTGTGCATCTTGAAGCTACTGGAAATTTCAGTTCAATGATACATTTATTGGCATATTCCAACTTCTGGAGCAAAGTATCTCCTTAAATCATATCTGTTCCTTCAAAAGGGATGGTGGGTTTTTAAAATAAACAATGCTTTCAGCATACAAAATTCTATTTTTATTTTTTGTCTGACTGCACGTGAAGAACAAGTTAAAAGATATGTCTCTTAGTCATGGTAATTTTACATGAAGCCTTTGAATCAAATAACTTCTGCCAGATTAACCTTTTTTATCACTGAGTGTCTTCCTTTCATTGCCAGAAGATTACATGCCAGATCTACTTCAGCATATAAAAATAAGTAAATGTCACAGTAAGCTATGGATCAAATGATTAATCTTTCTGCATAGCTCAGTGCTCCCCATGTTTATTCATGTAAGTTTCACTTATTTCAGTAGAACTAACTCTTACATAATTGTGCAGAAAAATGCAGGTTTAACCCAGGCCTTACTAAATTAGCTCGAATAAACTAAATTTTTAAAAAACAACAATATAATTGAAAAACGTGGCAGCAATAAATCTGGTTTATGAGGAATTATCTGGGTTGTTTTATGTTGTTTATTCGTTTGATTACACAAAATTTGCTAGAGGGCAATGGATGCAATGTCATAACACATGTTTCATAATTTTGGCATCATCATGGTTAGAAATTGAAAACTACAGAAAAGACTATAAGAGAAAGCAAGTCCTATAATCTCAATTCTTCCTTTGGAGGGATAGTCATGCCATTTTAGAAGGTTTTCCTCCTGTTGTGTGTGTAATCAACAGTTTTAATAGTAGGAAATTCTTATGGCAATCAATGGAACTTAGATCTGGGCAAGGACTATCCTGTGTATTTTCATATAAAGCTCTGAAGTATGCATTTTTAATAATAAAATTGCTTATATTTTGGCTGCAAAAAATAAAATGTGATACTTGTTGGAAATTTCAAGTGTCCGATATGAACACTTGTAATCAAAATTTCTGCATCTCTGGAATACCTTTTTCCATTTATCAATATACAAAATGGCCACTAACCTTTGGAAATCAGAAATGCAGAATAAGAATGCTAACATTCTTGTTGAATCAGGTTTTATAGTTAGTCATGTGTTTTAAGCTTTTATATGTAACACACATTTTAAAAATAAATAAAAACAAATATAGATGAAATAAAATAATTATTAGAAAGACAATCTGAGACTATGCTAGACAACTATACACAAAAGGTAATTCAATAGGTACCAGCTTTTCAACTTTGCAATTCTATTTATAGTAGTAGTAACTCCTATTGAATTGGATTATTTCATTATAATTAAGATTAAGATAGAAAACCTTAATGGATTTCATTACTTAGGACAGGATTACGCTAAGGCATGTGATTTTGGAGGGTGAATCTGAAATAGGAAAGCCTATCCTTGAGTTGTTCATTAGATGTTTTTCTCAAAGTAAGAAGATTATCAGATTAGCAATCTAAGCTTTTGTCAAAATATTTTTTATTTTATTTACAAACCGTCATTTGTTCAGAGTAATATATGTTTAATTTTTTTTTTATTTGGGTTAAATTAAATGTATTTTGTCCATTGATTTCAACAGGCTTAACCACATGTAGTATTATGTTGTATATAATCTTTAAAAATAACCTAGTAATATTTTTTTCCTCTGCAAGCTGCAAACAATAGAGTCTGTTTACTGATTTATTTCTCAGGACTAAGTCATTGTTATGACATTAAAACACAGATAAGTGTAGTAGATCTTTTAAGGCATACAAAATTCCTACAACAAAATGATATCTTAAAGGCTAGCAAATATATTGTGAAATAAACTTTGGGGGAATAGAATCCATTTCATCATTGTATTTGAAAAAACTTAAATTAAAAAATATTTTTAATCTTTATGGAAATTACAGTGTTTCTGAAATTATAGTTTACGATATAAACTGTAACTGCAATTGCAGTTTACAATGTAAACCTTTTTAATGGTAATATTTTTTTTTTCAACAGAGGAATTTAAAGGCTCAACAATAGTTGAACTGATAAAGAAAGAGGGCACTACTTTGGGACTTACAGTATCTGGTGGAACGGACAAAGATGGAAAACCAAGAGTGTCCAACCTTCGACAAGGAGGAATCGCTGCTAGGTAAAGACTTTTCAAGACAAAGAAAAGACACCCACAAAAAAGATAGCTTCAAGTTCCTCAACAATAAATAATAGATGCCTTTATCTAAGTTAGGTCATTAGAGAAGAAACATTAGAGAAGAATTTTGATAGTTTTAAAAGTTGAGAAAGTTGAGAAATATTTCAAGATGCAATATTACAAATAAAGAAAAGGTTTGGTGATACGCAGAATACATTCTGCAATCACATGGTGATAAAGAATTCAAAAATTTAAATAGATTGTACTGTGACTAATTCTTAAATTGGCAACTTATTCTACTTGTGAACAATTCAGTTGTATTTCACTAAATCTAATGCTGGTAGAAAACATGCCTCACATAAAGGAGGATGTAGGTTTAATCATTGCTCTCTCAAAAAGATCTTAAGTGAATGATTTTCACATGACACTCTGAAACATTATTCTCCTATCTAGTACATTTTTGAGAGCTCTGTGTCATTTAAGGTGTCAAATTATAGAAATTTGGACATGTAGAGACTTTGTCAATCAAATAGCCAACGGACTATATAGAGCAGTGGTTCTCAACCTTTCTAATGCCGCGACCCCCCCCACCGCCGTGACCCCAGCCCCCTCCCCGCGTGGGATGAGGTGACAAAGGGGGCGTAACACCAGGGGTGAAGTGCTCCCAGTTCGGGCTTGCCTGCGGGTCGCCGGGCAGCTGATAGCGAGAGCGGGAAGCGGGAGACTTCACCCGGACGCCGCCATTTGGGGTCTTTTTTCCCTCTGCGCATGCGCAAAGTGTTCTGCGCATGCGCAGGTGGTAAAAGAACCCAAATGGCAGCGTCCAGGCGGGTGGGCGAAGTCTCCCGCTTCTGTCGCTACCGGCTGTCCGGCGACCCGCAGGCACGGAACGAACCGGGAGCATTTCACCCCTGCGAGTGACGGTGGCACCAAGATGGCGGGCTAACGCGCGCGGCGACCCCTGTGAAATGGTCGTTCGACCCCCAAAGGGGTCGCGACCCACAGGTTGAGAACCGCTGATATAGAGAAACAGTTTGACTTGCTTCCTAAAATAGAGACCTATTTTTGCTTTGTAAGACTTTTATATATGGTAATAATAATACTACACAAATAAAGGAATACTATATTGCTATATATGGAATGTCATATCATTATTATGAAAATTAGTATTAAAATAATATATTTTTAATTTGTAAATGAGGGGTCATTGGTGTTCTCTGAGCTTGTTTGTTTTCTTGCAGATGTTTGGGTAATGTTTTATTACACAAAATAGGTAACAACATCCTAGATCAGACATGTCAACACAAGGCCCGCAGGTCAGATGCAGCCCGGGATGTGTTTGGATATGGCCCTCAGGGCTTCCCTAGAGACAGTGAGGTGCTGGCCCTGCCGCCTCAGCACCGGTCCACCCCAGCCAGGCGCTCCCCCTAGGCGCGCGCACAGGGGCAGCGAGCGCAAGGGGGCTAGCGGTGCCCAGCAGCAGTTGCAGCTTGTTGGCCCCTTAGCTGCTCATTGGCCAGAAGCAATGTGAGATGTCCAATAAGCCACGCTTGACCCCACCCCACCTGCACCGCTCTCACGCACCTTGGGGTCCTGTAGCCCATGCAGCGCAGGTGGGTCCGGGTGCTGCGGCCATTGGGCTGGCCTTTTAAACAGCAGGTGGAGGCAGAGGTGCAGGGTGGAGGCATGCAATCCAGCTTGTCGGATGTGCAGATGCCCATCCGCGCATGCACAGAATACTTGGCGGCCGCGGACAAGTAAAGACAGAGGGTGGGCCACGGTGAGGCAGCCGAGCCAGTCATTGTCATTGCCACATTGTGGCCCCTGCCTGCTCAGCCTCCACCATCCAACCTTGTCCTTCGGCTCCAACTGCACACGTGGGACAAGCCTCCTGTCCGCTGCTACACCTCCGACGGCCCTGTGAATGGGAAAGGCGGGAAGTTCCTGTCCCCAAGAGTATGGGTAATGAAATGTCTGCAAGAAAACAATCAAGTTCAGAGAGCACCAAGGGCCCCTCATTTCAACCCTGAGCTACAAACCTGTAAATGTTATAAGACAAATAAAATACAGCTTCACTGAAGAAGAGATGTGTGTTGCAGAAGTGACCAACTGGATGTGGGGGATTACATCAAATCTGTAAATGGAATCAACCTGACAAAGTTTCGCCATGATGAGATCATTAGTTTGCTCAAGAATGTTGGTGAGCGGGTTGTATTAGAAGTGGAGTATGAGCTGCCACCTGCTTGTAAGTAATAATTTATAAAATAATAATCCTGTATAAAATGTTTTTACAAGAGTAAAATTAATGGGTATATTAAACTGATGGTATGGTACAAATATGGTAATAGCTTTTTTCCCATGTCCTTCTCTTCTCCTGTTTCACAGGCTCACTGTTTTGTTCTTTAATTTCCACATTAGCAATGCTTGTTTGTTAGCCTCATTTATCTAGGTTGTCATTTGCAAAATGCTTATAATTACAATGGGTGGTCTGTGTGTTGCCAGAAGACACCCTGGGGAGAGGATTGCTACTGATGAAGGCAGCAGAGCTCTCTAGTACTATGATGATTTTGCCTAATCAGACATTATTCTTAAGAAGAGTAATTTTTTTCAGTATCAAAATGAGTGATACCTAAGTTAGGATATTGAATTTAGTAGCTGGAACAGTAAAATGTACAATAGGCCAGAACACACAGTTATAGTTGATTAACTCGCCACCTGCTTCGGCCAGGTCGGGGAACGCGCCATTCCCTGGCTCCGGCCTTGCCCCGGAGCTGCCGCCCACTCACCGCCTACCTCGGCCGGGTCAGGGAACGCGCCATTCCCCGGCTCTGGCCTTCCCGGGGCCTCCTCCTGCATGCCGCCTGCTCTCCCTTCGCTACGTGTTGCCCCGTTTCCCCTCCTTCAGAGGCCCTGGCCCTTACTCAATGTCCCCGCTTCCTCCCCCATGACCACCTCTTTCTTCGTCCTGCGACCTTACCTTCCTCCCGTGGCTGGCTGCCAGGGAAGGGAAGCCAGGGCTGAGCTGTAGCTGCTGGGCTCTCCGCCATCCCACATTTGTTCGCCCCCTTGTCGCGAGAAGCCGAAAAAGAGGCGGCGGCTGCAGGCTTCTTGCGCCGGAAACTACCAGCCTCCGCTTCTCGAACGCGCCAAAAAAGAGCTTCAGTCCCGTGACCGTCGCCACCATCACTGCCCTGTTCTATGGTGCCATGCGCAGCCGGTGTGAAGAACAGGGCAGTGGGACTGAAGCTCTTTTTTGGCGCGTTCGAGAAGCGGAGGCCGGTAGTTTCCGGCACAAGAAGCCTGCAGTCACCGCCTCTTTTTCGGCTTCTCACGACAAGGGGGGGAACAAATGCGGGATGGCGGGGAGCCCAGTGGCAATGACTCAGCCATGGCTTGCCTTCCCTGGCAGCCAGCTGCGGGAGGAAGGTAAGGTCGCGGGATAAAGAAAGAGGCGGTCGTGGGGGAGGAAGTGGGGAGATTGAGTAAGGGCCGGGGCCTCTGAAGGAGGGGAAACGGGGCAACACATGGCGAAGGGAGAGTGGGCGGCATGCAGGAGGAGGCCTTTGACAGATTCTGAGTTTAGCCACCTCAGACCCTGCGCAGAAAATAATAGGTAGAAAAAGGCTGCAATTAGCTGCAAGTTCAAAAAATTTTTACTACTGGGTTCTGTGGGCGTGGGTTGGTGGGGGGTCATGTGACTGAGTGGCATGGCCAACTCGATGTCACTCACAGCAAGGTGCCACCCCACCAAGCCACGTCCACCAAGCCACGCCCACAGAACCGGTAGTAGAAAAATTTGAATCCCACCACTGAACTGTTCCTATGTTGAGTCCTGTTGTATTATTTAATAAATCAAACTTCACTTCTTTTTCTTCATTTTTTATTGATACTAAAGTTCTAAGCAGTTCTGTAGTAGCTGTTATCACTATACTATTAAAAAATATCTCCAAGGTATATTCAATTTATTTTTGCTCAGTTTGAGGAGAATTTTAAAGTTCAGGGGATCAGGGGAAATTTTTTGCGTCAATTTCTAATTCTCCTTTTCTCCAGTCTTCCTGTCTGTCTCTTCTCTTTCTAGGGGAGTTGTATTTAGCAGAATTTGACCTTGAGAGTGACTGAACTCAGTGTCTTATCTCCAGTTTATTATCAGTGTTATGAGCTTGCACTGCTTCTCAGCTGCAGGCCTATCCATTGTCCTAGTTTGATTTCTGCTATTGAGTAAAGGGCAAATCTAGTTATCTTTAAAATCCCAAAAAGAGGTAATTTGAAATCTCCTAAGAATGTTTCTTTTTGATAATCATCAAAGGCAAAATTGAACATTTAAAAGTTAGCACAATTGTCTTATATGCACTATAACTGAAAAGCCACATAATATCTCTCAGACTGAATACTACAGCTGATATTGCAGGAGCTGTATATAATAATGCAAAATTGCTTGCAATTTATGCCATCTAATCTCATTTATCCCATTCATAGCAATCTGCAACATCACCCTTTTCTGGTGCAAGATAACATGAGTTGCCATTATTTTCAGTAATTTCTGTGCTCTATCCAAGAGGATAACATCTTACAGTATATTCATGGTGCAATGAAACCCAGGGGGGAGATTTTTCTATTCTCTGTTCTACCTATTTTTCTTCCCGAGCCTCCATTACATCTATATTTGCACTTCTCCTGTCGGAATCAATTTTGGTGTAATGCTTTTATATTACTTGAGAATAAAAGTAATTTAGCTTTTGATGCCCCTTCTAGTGATCATCCTAACATCTATTTCTCAAAAAGGATTTCGAGCTCATCCATTTTGCTATTTTTGGTGTACTGGTTAACGCATCAGGCTAGAAACTGGGAAACCATGAATTTTAGCCCCACCTTGGGCACAAAGCTAGCTGGGTGACCTTGGGCCAGTCACTCCTTCTTTCCTAGGAAGGAGGCAATGGCAAACCACTTCTGAAGAACCTTCCCAAGTAAACTACAGGGATTTGTCCAGGCAGTCTCCAATTATTGGACACAATTGAACAGAAAGAAACAAAAATTGCTATAGTGGCCACTATGTGGTCAAAAGTTGAGATAATCAGTTACATTATTGAACTGATTTTGGCCATTAAATCCAAAACAGGATTTCGAAAAAGGTTTGTAGCTCCCATTTCCCCTCTGTTCTACCCCTTCCTCAAGAGATAAAAGCTCTTTAGTTCCCAATCTGGCTGTGTCAGCTAATACTAGAAGTTTAGAGTTAAAGAAGTTTGAAATCTGATATACGATACCGTAAATTTCTTCCAAGTCCAAAACAGGAAGATTTGAGGCCTTTGCATTGCAAAGTTGGTGGTGGGAAGTACAAGAATTTACCTTTAATTTCACTTTAAAGAAGGCTTTCATTTGATATTTAGCAATTACTGGAATTCTTTCTTAATGACTGCCTTGGTACTTAACAGAGACATTGGGTCCTTAAATCACTGTGTGTATATGTTCCAGCTTCAATATCAGCCAATTGAAGCCTGACACTAACACCAGATAACTTTGGAATATTAAGAGAATATAGCTCATTTATTATGCTGAAGCAAATCTTCTATTTTAAGTTGTTTAGAGCCTCTAGATCAGTGGTTCTCAACCTGTGGGTCGCGACCCCTTTGGGGGTCGAACGACCCTTTCACAGGGGTTGCCTAAGCGCGCGCTAGCCCGCCATCTTGGTGCCACACCCCCTTTGTCACCTCATTGCACGTGGGGAGGAGGCGGGGAGGGGGTCGCGGCAGCGGGGAGGGGGTCGCGGCATTAGGAAGGTTGAGAACCACTGCTCTAGATATAATCTGCATTCCAGAATTTTTCCTCCTGCTTTGATTTATACCTAATTCTTATTCTTCATATTACTGCTACTCAAATTCATATCTTCATATTAATCTCCCAGATAATTTCAATATTTCATAGTGGGGAAAAAGTTATTAGCTATAATATAAAATATAAATATAAATAGTGGACTGTCTTCAAATCACTAGTAACAAATAGCAATAAATAGCTTGCCTGGTAATCCAAAAGCAGTATATTATCTAAGCAGTTGTGCTAGGAACTAAAAAACAGTTACCCTCTCCATATATATCTTAAGTTCGTCCCCCTGGCAGAAGACATTTCTGTGCATGCGCAGACGTGCTCAGTACACTTGAGAAAGTTCTTGAAAACACTTCTCTGAACCTTGGAGAAATACATCCTCCTCAGTGAAACTTCCAAAAGGTTTGCTCAGCTCAAATAAATGATACATTAATTATGATTAAATTGTAAAGTTTAGTTTTGTTGCAAACAGTATAATTAGAAAGCTTTATCTTATTTTTCAGCTGTACAAGGTTCAGGTGTCATTTTTAGAACTGTGGAAGTTACTTTACATAAAGAAGGGAACACTTTTGGATTTGTAATTAGAGGTAAGTTCCCCATAATAATTTGTTTCTCAAAAATTTTGAGCTGATTTACTGCCATATTGTATGCTTTCATCCATTATACACACTCCTCTCATTGCTAACATGGCTGAAATTATTGTATGAAAACTTAGTTGTAATCAAATATCATTATATGGTTTTCATGGAATTAGTCAATAAATATAACCGAATTCTGCTCATTAGATTTATGAACCAGCCTCATGAATATTTAAGTAACATTAAAAACAGGAGTGGGAAAGAAAACTTATGTTCAAACATTCTAAAGATATTCAAGATAGTAAATTTGGATGTAGATTTTGATACAAGTATAAGAATGTGTTCATTGTATTGCCTTTCCTAGGTGGAGCACACGATGACAGAAATAAATCCCGTCCTATTGTAATAACATGTGTTAGACCTGGAGGTCCTGCCGACAGGTATATTTCATTTTCTGGAGTGCACTTATACATATTGACATTCACAAATAGAAAGATATAAATACAAAAGGTCAAAGGCTGAATCACTGAAGATGCAAGTTAAGACCGAGAACTACAAAGCACATGAGACACTCTCATGTATAATCATCCAATCTATCTTAATAAATTACACATTTCATTATTTGTGTTATAACAAGCATTGCATAAGACTGCATGATGTGAATTTTAAAGAAACATGGCTTCTTTGATTAAATAGGGTTTAATATCTGAATGTTTAACAAGTGTTTAAAGTAGGACACAGAGAACAAAATACAAGTTTAACCTTTTTGTAAAATTGTTTGCAAAAAAATTTATTTTCATTCTAGGGTGTTGTTTTTTTCCTATTTGAGAAAACAGTATATATATATCTGTATGTCCTCCAAAACCTCTAAGCAACATTTGCCCTTTTCTTTGGGAGCTCAAAGTGGGATACTTTTGTCCTTTTCTTTTGTTTTATTCTTTTAACATCAACCCTGCCAGATGAGGGTTAGAGAAAGACAGTGATTAGCCCAAGTTTACCCTGTGAACTCCAAGATCTTGGGAACTTGAACTTAATTTTCCAGTCATAGTATAACACCTTAACAATTACACCAGTTTCCTATTTTTATCCCCATGAAAACTCATGAGATAGTTCAAGTGAGTGAGTGACTGAATAAAGGTAATCCGTTAGACAATTTAGCTAGAATTTCTTTCTTTTTCAATAACTGCAAATATAGACATATTCATATTAAGTCATATTACCGTATTTTTCGGAGTATAAGATGCACTGGAGTATAAGACACACTAAGATTTTGAAGAGGTAAACAAAAAAAAAAAAGTTTTTGCCCTCCCCAGCCCCCAGGATCACTCTACAGGCCTCCCAAACCCTCTGCACGCCCCGTTTTTTGCAAAAAAAACGGGCCCGTTTTTCACCTCCCAAACCCCCCATGTGTCGTGTTTTTGCCCTCCCCAGTCCCCAGGAGCACTTTGCAGGCCTCCCAAACCCTCTGCGTGCCCCGTTTTTGCAGAAAACGGGACGTGCGGGGTGGGGTTTTTGGAGGCCAAAAATGGCTGTATTCGGTGTATAAGACACACCAACATTTCCACCTTCTTTTAGGGGGGGGAAAGTGTGTCTTATACTCCGAAAAATATGGTAAGTCATTAAGGTCATGCTATTTAAATAGTGATGTATATTGCTTGCCTGCAGTTAATCTGATTGAGTGATGCTTTGTGATTCCTATAGATCATTTAAAACTATGTTGAATTGTATGCAATTTTTTGGCACAGAAAAGGCCCATATTAATTTTTTCATAGAGGGAAATTCTACCAGTATTTGAATCCAGAGAAATGTTAGATATCCTCCAATTGTGAAGTGTTCTATTTTTGTTTTTCTGTTTGTATATCCAGCCACTCAAGGCGTTCTAGGGCTGTTATTTTGGCACAAACCGTCAGTGTGAGTGAGAGGGGATCAGCAGAGATGCTTGTTTCTATCTGCCATGCAGTTGCAGAAGTACAAGCCAGTTATTGATGAGGAAAATCTTGTCACTTTTTCTCCCCACCTCCTTGTTTGTTGATAGCTCATCACTTGCTATGTGTTGTTATTCTCTCCAGCTGCACATGCTTTTTTCATGGATGGAAAGATAACAGTAATTTTTCTATAGAACTGAATGCATTTTATATAAATCCCAGAAAAGGAAGTTTATTCCAATATCTGTCATGCTGAATAAGAAAAAAAGCAAAACCTTTTGTAAGAGAATAAAAGAATGATCTTCAAACTTACACATTTTTAAATGGAAAGTATGAACAACTACAATTTCTAAAGACTATTTTCATAGCTGGCAGACACATAATAAGATTCAAAGGACAGATCTAAATTTTCCATGATTGCCAGTGCACTACAAAAAAACTTTCTACAATCCTTGTTTAGTGACCACAATGGGACTGGCAATGGTCACTAAGTGCTTTTTGCTCAAGGCACTCAAATCAACTCTCTTTCGAGCTTGAAACATTGCCCCTGTCTGCCAGATAATCTATCTCATGTCCCAAAGGTGCTTTTTTAAGAGGCAACTGGACTTTCTGGTTTTTCTTTGAAGACGTTTTGCTTCTCATCCAAGAAACTCCTTCAGCTGAGTTCCCTCTTGAAAAAGCACCTTTGGGACAACCATGACCTGAATGACTGAGAATCTCCATAAATCTATCTCATAATTAAACTAGGACGATCTGGAAAATTTTATGCTCAAATTTTTGAAATGAAATATTTTATATGCATACCCATAGTAAATTTTAAGAGAACAGCCAGTTGTGTTGGATGTTGAGAAAGAATACTAGAAAATCTAGATATTTTCTAATAGTTTACTAAGAAACATTATATTAAATGAATAATGACTGTTCTTTTTCAGAGAGGGTACTATCAAGCCTGGAGACAGGTTGCTCAGCGTTGATGGAATTCGGCTTGTTGGAACTTCACACAATGAAGCCATGTGTATTCTCAAACAATGTGGGCAAGAAGCAACTCTACTAATAGAATATGATGTCTCAGTTATGGGTATGTTGAAATACTGAGATTTCATTCTGGAAACCATCCATTACATTTTATAGTCCATCTTTTAGAAGCTATTCAAACATGTTTATTACTCTGTTCCTCTACTAGCACAGAAATTCCCTTATTGCTAAATCTCATTAATTTCTCTAGGTTCATGAAGGGGTGAATTTGAAGTCTGATTATTTTATTACTTTCTAGATTGAAAGAATATCATAAATGAAATCAGAGTGGTAACATTCATTAATTCATGTGAAGCAATTTTTTCATTCAAATGGAAATAAGGATTTGCATATATTTTTGTCAGTTCATTAAAAATGGTCAACACAAATCCTTCAGCGTGTTTGGTGATAGAAAATGGCAGAAATTATAAACAGCATTGATCCTGAAATTAAACTTTGTGGTGGAAACCCTCCTTCCCCCAAAGGTTAATGAAGAAATTCTAAAAAATATATTTATTGTGCTGGAATGACAATGTATTTTATTTGTCCTCCCCATAAATCTCTTTTGGTTAAGAATATTGTGATTCGCTAGTACTTTTAGAAACTTTACAAAAGATGATATGACTTTCTAAGTTTATGTGATATATAACATGACAATTTAATTTGTCTAAATAGAGAACAGTATGAAAATTTTACTCTTAGTTTAATAGCCAACGTAAGTTACATAAAATAGCATGAACTTTATATGCTTATATATTTACATCGTGTGTGTGTGTATTTGTATAACTTTCTACAAGACCTTCTACAGAAATTCTAATTGCATTTTCTTATCAGTAACAAATTTAAATTCTCAACTTCCAGAAAAGCAATGGCAGAATAAAATGGCTTCACTTTTAGTGGAGCCAGTGGAAAGTGGAGCTGGTGCAGGTTTCTTCTTCAAATGTCTTGGGATTGTCCAGAGTGCTTCTTACAGCTGCTCCCCATGATGGGACCATGAAATAGCAGTCTCTGGCAGTTTGTTGAGCTTTGGGAGCTGGGAGAGACCAGCTTTGCCCAAACTGATGTTCGCAGCCCTTCAAAGGACACTGAGTGTGTATGTGGGTATATGCATAATGGTTATCTTTTGAGAGCTGAATGCAACGAAATTTCATTTTAATGTATGCTAATTAGTGTACATTTAAAGTGACAATAAAGTTCTATTATTCTATTCTATTCTATTCTATTCTATTCTATTCTATTCTATTCTATTCTATTCTATTCTATTCTTTCTAGTTCACCTACTTCCCTCTTAATCACTTTGATTGGAAATGGCTTGTAAATTGCTTTTTGGACATTAAGAATCTCCAGAAGATCAAGTCTTATTATACTAGATGATTTTCCTCCAATCTGCAACTAAAGAAGATTTGTGTAACTTTAAAACTTTAAGAAAAACTTTTTTTTACTTGGAAATAAGCAGCAAAAGGTTGATTAGAATACAGATTTTTGAAAGTTTTCAAACGAACTAAAGGGCAAGAACTAGATTTTTAAAAAGTTTTAAGAATAGTTCTGTAGTTTGTTTAAAATTTTCTTTAAAATATATGAAGATTTGTGTCTAAGTGTAAGAAATCTCTTTCTGGGAAATTGTTCTGGATAAGAGAAAAACATGATAAGAAGAGACATTTGAAGGTTGGCTACCAAAGGCAACCAGAAATAAATAAATATTATAATAAAAGGAGAAATCCCATCAATACAGAATGGAGAAAAATGTTTTAACTCTAGAAAAATTTAAGGAAATTTGGCAACTATGTCCCCAGAACTTACTCTTAGACTGATACAATAAAAATGGATTTAAAAGAAGAGATAGAAGATATAATTGAAATTCAGGCTGTTTTGGATATGAATTTAAAATTGACAGGATACAAGAACAATATTGACAAAGATATTATATAAGATCTAGAAATGAAAGAGCTTTAGGTCTTAATAATTAAAAGGAACACACAAATAATAAATCATAAGAGTACTTAGATATGGGGATTTCAACTCAGAAAAGTGACTTGAACAAATTTCTTACTTTGGATTTACGAAAGAGATGTATTATACTTATAAAGGAATTCCTGAAAAATAGAAGAGAGAGAAGAAGTCACATTTTGAGACATTACCTAAAAGGAATAACCAAGGTATTTAAAACTAAAATTAAGGTTTATAAAGTTGAATTATTTGATCAAGGTTAATGTGCATGATTCTCTTTTCTAACAGCTTTTAATAGGTTTTTCTTGACTAGACCTGAATGATGAGGCTTTAAAGTTTTGTTTATAGATATGAGATAAGATATGGGAAGAAGATATTTTTTTCCTTGTATTTTTAGAGAAAAGGATGTAAAGGAAAGAAATATGAAATAGATTTACTTGTTTAAAGTTTGTGTGTGTGTGTATGTGTGTGTGTTTCTGGTAATGAACTTTTGCTGATTATGATTGAAAAATGAGGCTTAATTACTTGCCAATAAATAAAAGATGAGATATGGAATGAAGAGATTTTTGGTTGAAATATTAAAGAAGATGTTGAGTTATTGAAAATGTTTGTACTTGTCTTGATGAAGGGGGAAGTCATTTCTTTCGATATTTTTTGTTTTCTTCCTTTTTTATGTATATTTTTCCTTTTCCCCTTTTCCCCTTTTCTGTTTTTCCTTTTTATTTTTTCCTCTTTTTTATATGTTTCTTAGTTTATATTAATTTTACATCCTTGTATTTTTGTACTTCAATAAAAAAATATGACTAAGAATTCTCTTTAGGAAGAGGAAATATATGAGATAGGTCAATTGGTTTTCTGAGATAATCACTATGGGATGGTTTTTTAACTGTGATACATTTAATTGAAGCTGATTATTCTAGACAGCAATTTTGCTTTTACTAGATAAAATTTTAAATAGGAGAATTGTACAAGATCTAAGAATATTGATCAATGACTAGTTATATATGTTTAATCATAAATGTGGATTAAACATTGGAATATTTTGACATACAGCTGAATTAAATTTTGTAACCTAAATGATAAAAAGAATTTATGATTATTCAGTGCTGCATTCCAATTTTATTCTGTATGACACATTTTATTGGTTTCAGTCAAGGGCATCTACAAAGGGAGTAACCAGCATCAAAATAGTAAGGGAGACTAGAGATCAAAACCCTACCTCATTTTGTGTGCATATGCATGATGTGTGCAATACATGTGGAAAAGGAGAGAGGGTTCAATTACTCAATCAAACCCATCATTTTGACATCCCCCTCCATCCTGGTTTTAATGAACTAACTTTAAAAAACCTAGGAATTCAGTGATTATGCTTTGACGCTCCATGTGATATATTATTGTCATTCTTATAATCTCCAAACAGAAAGCAATAAAAAAGAAAAGGTAATGCTCGTAATTTATTTACTGGTAAACTTTATCTTTCAGATCCTCCCCAAAGAAATATAAAAAGAATTTGGTTTGTATACTACAACTTTGAAATGGCCCTAACAAATCCAAATGACATTTCTTTCTAGCACTTTGGAAACAATGGTCTCATTAAAATTGGTTGCATAAACATAGCTACCTCTAGGAGGCCTCATTAAAATCAGATGCATAAACATCGGCATCTCTAGGGGAGAGGCTAAAGTGAAATTTAATTATTATCAAACAAATACTGATAAAGTTTCATTATTTGAATTGACAAGAGAGAGGAAAAGTTCATATTGTTCTGAAAACTATTCATGTTAAACATTTATGTTCAAATATTTTGTATTTCTCTGAGTAGTGAAAGTCCAGGTACAATAGCAAGGGCCTTAGTTTTATCAGATGAAATGTCACGGCAGATTTCATGGGCATAGTCTGATAATCTCATCTCAATTTAACAAAACTACATATCCTTGATTTGCCTTTGCATGAAGAACTTCTGTTTTCTTCATCACACTCTTTGATATCAAAACTATCTTGTTTGGCACAAATATAACCCAGAGGTTAAATGCTGCTGGTTCTAACCGGTTCTCCAGGAAATTATGACTAGTTCCCCGAACCGGCAAATATCACCTCTGGCTGGCCCCGCCCCCGCCCACTCCGCCCCTTCCAGGAGTCCCCGCACGGCCCATTTTTGCTCCCAGATAAGTGCAGGGAGGCTTCCCTGAGGCCTGCTAGGCCAAAAATGGGGGGTGGGGAGTCCGTTTTTGCTCCCAGAAGGCTTCTCTGAGACCTGCTAGGCCAAAAACAGTGGGTGGGGGTGAAGAAAGAAAGAAAGAAAGAAAGAAGGAAGGAAAGGAAAGGAAAGGAAAGGAAAGGAAAGGAAAGGAAAGGAAAGGAAAGGAAAGGAAAGGAAAGAAAGGAAAGAAAGAGGAAGAAAGGAAGGAAGGGAGAAAGAAAGAAAAAGAAAGAGGGAGGGAGGGATGGGATGGGAGAAAGAAAGGGAAGGAAGGGAGAAAAAGAAGAAAAAGAAAGAAGGGAGGGAAGAAAGAAAGAAGAAAGAGAGAGAGAGAGAGGGAGGGAGGGAGGGAAGGAGGGAGGGAAAAAGGAGAGGAAGGAAGGACCACAAAGGATGCAGCTTCAGAGGATACCTTGAAAGAGCACAGCAATCCAGGGCTGGAAGGGACCTGGAGGTCATCTAGTCCCGTGATGGCGAACCTATGGCACGTGTGCCACAGGTGGCACGCGGAGCCATATCTGCCGGCACATGAGCTGTTGCCCTAGTTCAGCTCCAGCGCGCATGTACGCGCCGGCCAGCTGATTTTTGGCTCGCACAGAGGCTCTGGGAGGGCGTTTTCGGCCTCCGGGGGGCGGGGGAGGCCATTTTCGCCCTTCCCAGTCTCCAGAGGCTTCCCTGGAGCCTGGGGAGGGCGAAAAACCGGCCTACTGGGCCTACAGGCTGTTTCCGGCTTCCGGAGGGCCTCCAGGGGGTGGGGGAGGCCCTTTTCACCCTTCCCAGGCTCCAGGGAAACCTCTGGACCCTGGGGAGGGCGAAAAACCGGCCTACCGGGCCCACTGGAAGTTGGGAAATGGAGTGGGGGGGTCATGCACGGGGGGCGGGGCAGCGCGGGAGGGTCACGCATGCATGCACAGGGGGGCTGGGCATGGGGGCATTGAATGATGGGTGTGGGCACGCGCGTATGTGTGATAGTGTGCGCATGCACGCCTTTAGCACCCGAGGAAAAAAAGGTTCGCCATCACTGATCTAGTCCAACCCCCAGCTCCAGCAGGACATTGTTAAAGTGAGTTTCTGCCTTTTGACCGCCCCAGTCACATGACTACATAGCCATGCCCACCCAGTCACATGAACCCGCCCACAGAACCGGTAGGAATTTTTTTTAGATTTCACCACTGATATAACCCCCAGGAAACTGTAATTATCATCTCTGGCCTCCCTTAGACATGAAAGCTGACTGGGTGACTATCACTCTTTCTTCGTCCAACTTACAGCATTGTTGTTGTGGAGTAAATAAGAGGCCAAGATATTATGTATGCTTGCTGCCTTGACTATCTGTCTATCTAGGCAGAAAGTAATAATAATAACTAAATAACCTGTGGTCCATTAGGTCATTGTTTCAGATATATTTTCTTACCTAAGTTGAGAATCAGAATGACCCAAAAAGCAGTGGGAGCAGGAGTGACGTCTGACTTCCTGCCAGCTTCCCCATTGAGTTTCATTGTAGGAAACTGGCAGGGAGCATCAGAAATCTTCCCTCCCTCCCTGTTCCTTCCAATAATGCAACAATCTCATGTTGAATTCCATCATTGTGGGGTATACTCATTTCAGCTCTATGCTGCCGTAACGATTCATGAAAATAAATTTGATTTGCTGGTTGGAGTCTGGTATTAAATGTCCAATGATAGATTTGCCCTTCAGTAATCACTGAAGGATTCCATGTTTACCATTACCATCAGTTAATTTGTTTAATCCATTTATGTTGATGTACTTCATATATTTTGTGGGAAATAATTTTACAATTTATTGGAAAGTGTGAAGTTCTGAATCAAGTTTAAGGTTTGAGACTAAATTAAAATTGTGTCTGCATGGCCCTAATTTTTCCCCCTAAGTTCATCTCATCAGGATCAGACTTCTAATAGTATAATTTTCAGATAAGTGTATTGGAATAGAAATTCATTATGTATTCATTTATCATTTTTATATATCTCACAGATTATGAGTCTGAGCAGCTTAAAATAGTAATATAATAAAACAACAAAAAACAATAATATATGATTGAAAACACAAGAAGAGAGCATCAGATCTATTGATTTGTTTAGAATAGAATAGAATAATAGGATAGGACAAGACTAGGACTAGGATAGTATTACAGAGTTGGAAGGGACCTTGGAGGTTTTCTAGTCCAACCCCCTGCTCAGGCAAGTAACTCCATACCATTTCAGACAAATGGTTGTCCAATCTCTTCTTAAAAGCTTCCAGTGTTGGAACATTCACAACTGGAGGCAAATTGTTCTAACTGTCAGGAAATTTCTTCTTAGTTCTAGGTTGCATCTCTCCTTGATTAGTTTCCATCCATTGCTTCTTATCCTGCCCTCAGGTGCTTTGGAGAATAGCTTGACTCCTTCTTTGTGGCAACACCTGATATACTGGAACATTGCTATTATGTCACCCCTAGTTCTTCTTTTCATTAAACTAGACATACCTAATTCCAGCAATCGTTCTTTATAGATTTTAGCCTCCACTCCCCTAATCATCTTTGTGGCTCTTCTCTGCACTCTTTCTAGAATCTTAACATCTTTTTTACCTCATGGCGACCAAAACTGGATGCAGTATTTTTGGTAGCTGCAACACACTGCTGGCTCATATTTAAGTGATTGTCCTCTAGGACTGCAAGATCCCGCTCACAGTTACTACTATTGAGCCAGGTACCACCTGCATTTGTTTTTCTTGCCTAAATGTAGAACCTTATTTTTTTCACTATTGAATTTCATTTTTTTAGATAGCGCCCAATGTTCAAGTGTGTCAAGATCCTTCTGTATCTTAAGCCTATCTTCTGGAATGTTGGCTATTCCTGCCAGTTTGGTGTCATCTGCAAATTTGATCATCCAAATCATTGATGAAGATGTTGAAAAGTACTGGGCCTAAAACAGAGCCTTGAGGTACCCCACTGCATCCTTTCCTCCATGTAGATGCAGTTCTATTGAGGACTACACGTTGAGTGTGTTTGGTCAGCCAGTTACGAATCCATCTGGTGATGATGCGGTCTAACCCACATTTTTCTGTCTTATCAAGTAGTAGGTTGTGGTCTACTTTATCAAATGCCTTACTGAAGTCCAAGTAAATTATATCCACAGCATTCCTCTGGTCCACTAATTTTGTCACTTTGTCAAATAATGCAATAAGATTTGTCTGGCATGATCTGTTTTTGACAAACCCATGTTGGCTTTTGGTTATTACTTCGTTTGCCTCTAGGTATTTCCTGATAGGTCTGAAGTTTCCTGCATCTATTTTTTTCCCTTTTTTGAAGATGGGAACTACATCAGCTCTTTTCCAGTCGTCTGGTAGTTCCCCAGTGCTCTAGGATCTTGGAAAGATATAGTTCAGTGGTTCTGAGATCACGTCTGCTTTTTTCTTCAGAATCTTGGGCTGTAATCCATCTGGTCCTGGTTATTTGAACTCGTCTAGGATGGACAGATGCTCACTTACCATTTTCTTCCCTATTTTATATGATTTAAAATATTAAAATAAGATTTATTTTAAATCTGGTTTTTATGGTGTTGGTTGGACTGTTTTTTTCCCTTTGTGTAAAGACAGATGCAAAAAACGAGTTAAGTAGTTCTGCTTTCTCCCTGTTGCTTGTCACCTTCTTGCCACTTTCTCCCACCAATGGACCAATTGTTTCCTTGACTTTTTTCTTGTTTTTAACATGTTGAAAGAAGCTTTTTTTGTTGTTATTTTTGAGTTTTGTCGCAAGGCTTAGTTAATTTTGAACCTTAGCTTTCCTCACTTCATCTTTGCAAGGTCGGGCTGTTTGCTGATATTCTGCGTTAGTTATGTGCACCTCTTTCCACTTTTTATGCTTGCCCTTTTTGTCTTTCAATTTATCAGAGGGTTCTTTATGCAGCCATGCTGGTTTCTTTTGAGAGCTGTTATTTTTCTTCTTCATTGGTATTTTGCTAGACTGGGCTTTTATAATCTCACTTTTCAAAGTTTACCAAGCTTCTTGTGTTGTTTTCCCTTCCCAAGGTCTCTCTAAGTTTATTGAAATTAGCTCTCTTAAAGTCCAAGACTCTAGTTTGACTTTGTTCTATTGCTTAAGCTTGCATAATGTTGAATTCCAATATTGCATGATCACTCCCCCCCCCAAGGTTCCTGTAGCTTCAACACCTTCTGTCATTTCATCTCTGTTAGTGAGAATTAAGTCCAATATGGCTGATCCCCTAATTCCCTTCTCTACTTTTTGAGAGAAAAAGTTATCTGCTAGGTTTGTCAGGAACCTGTTTGACCTTCCACTTGGTGCAGAGTTTGATGTCAGGATAGTTAAAGTCCCCCATTATTATTGTGATGTGCTTCCTACATACCTTAGGTAACTGACTAGCAAAAAGTTCATCTATTTCCTCTGTTTGATTGGGTGGCCTATAGTATACATATATGACAATGTCATTCTTCCCCCTTTTATATTGACCCAAATGCATTCAAGACAGTTTTCATCATTGTTGTACTCTATTTCTGTAGATATGTAGTTATTTTTATATATAGTGCAACTCCCCACCTCCTCTTTTATTTGGTCTGTTTCTTTTAAATAATTTAAATCCCTCTAGCTGTATATTCCATTTGTGGGTTTCATCCCATCAAGTTTCCGTAATGGCAGCAATATCATATCTGCTCTCATTTACTTGAATTTCTAATTCACCCTGTTTATTCCTCATATTCTGTGCATTGGTATATAGACATTTGAGTCCTTTTTGACTGACCCTGTGTTTACTTTCTATATAACCTGTTTTGTGCCTGAGTTCCCCTACTTCCTTACCACCTGTTTGATTAGTACACATGGTATGGCACTCACTATTAAAAGCTTGATTTTGCTTGACAGCAAGGTTGATATTCTTACCCGCACAAACATCTACGTTACAAACACTGATAACCCTATTCTTTTTAGATTGCTGGGGACAGAAATTTTCTGCATCAATTAACTCTCTGTCCCCATTGTTTAGTTTAAATATTTCTCCAGAAAATCCATGAATTTAATGCCAAGTAATTCAGTCCCTTTCTTTGATGGATGCAAACCATCTCTTTTGTACAGTTTTTCATCGGACCAGCTGCAGACATCATGACTAATATAACGAAAGCCTTCCCCTTTACACTATTCCTTTAGCCACACATTGAACTCTACTATACGCTGGCCTTTTCCTTTTTGTTCCTTATATACAGGTAAAACCTCTGATAAAGTAAGCCTACAGCCTATCCTACTAAGTTCCTGCCCCAAGTTCTGGAAATCATTCTGCACAGATAGTACATCTTTTTGGGACAGATCATTTGTTCCAAGATGTACAACAGCATCAACATCACAGTCCTTACTGGCATTCCTGACTATCTTAAAAATATGCCTCTTGTATCTGCTAGCAGTAGCACCTGACAGACACCTGATCTCTTTCAAAACTTCCACATCCTTTCCTAAATTGACATCCCTTACAATTGAATCACCAACCAGGTGGCTTCTCTTTTTAGATTCCTTGCTCTTCTTGCATGACTGATGTATAATACCTGATTCACACTTTCTCCTGTCCAAAACAAGTTCTTTGTCTCAAACCACGATCTCCTGCTCATTTGAGTTATCGTCATTATAACTAGCTTGACCTGCCACCTTGGTATCCCTATTAAGGTCAGCAAGGGCACTGTATCTCTTATGCAGGGACACAGCGAAAACTTTGTGGTTCACAGCTCTCACCCTGCCAGATGCCACGGTTGTCCATACTGCCCTTCTCCTGCAGGATCTTTGTGGTAGAGGGAGCTGATAGGGGGGCAGCTCAATAGAACAGAATAGCTGAGCTGGACACCTGATTTCTGCCTGAAGACCACAGACTAGAGACACTAGATAAGCAATCTGTCCATGTAGATTAGTAATTTGCTTACAAATAGGACAATATCAATTTTTATGATGATCTGAATCAGCTATGGATCTTTAAAGTACTTAGTAGAAGTGGTCTATTGAATATGTGTAAAGCATACTATATTTAATATAAACATACATAATAATATTATCTTGTTGATAACTAATCTCATATTTATTTTATTTTAAAATTTTTCTTAATATTTATAGAACCAATCTATTTTGCCATGTTCTGTCCAGATTGTAGTTTTCTGTCCATGTATAAATTTCACATGAGGACTGTAACATATTTCTGGGATTCCCATTTTCTTAGGAACATTTCACTGCTTTATAGGATCAATATGGTCAAAGGCCTTTTATAGTCAATGAAACACACATTGGCTTCTTTTTGGATTTCTTTATTATCCAGCACGTATCAGCAATAAAGTCTATTGTTCCTTAGCTTTTTCTAAAACCAATTTGGACATCTGGCATTTCCCTTTCCATACAGGGATTTAATCTGCATTGGATGTTCCTAAACATAATTTTGCTAATAAAATGAAATTAAATGTTTTATGTAATAGTTTGCATACTGCCTTCTGTGATATTGGTATGTAGGCTGACCTCTTCCAATCTGTTAGCCACAGTGTCATTCTACACTTTCGCTGGCATACTTTGGTTGAAATCTTTACTGATTCTATTTGTATTGCTTGCCATATTTTTGTAGATACTCTTTAATCCCTGTAACCATCTGACCTGGTAATGATCTAACTTCATCCTGTAATAGCAGAGGTTCTTGTAAATAAGGAATATCTTTTAAAGTATCTTGTATGCTGAGATCTGCACTATATAGAATTTCAGTATGCTCCTTCCATCTTTCTTTGATTTTTTTTTTTAAATCAGTTACCGCCTGTCCTTTGGCATGCCAATTCAAATTAGAATCGCCTTCTGAGTTCAGAGATCTTTTAGAAGATATTCCTTACTTTTCAATATCAGTTTCCTTCTTTGATGTCTTTACAAATCTTGTTGTGATGCTATTCCTTATCTCTTTGAATAACTCCCTGAAATTTTGTTAACTTCTTCCTGAAATCTTTTTCCTTTCTCAGCTTTGGCTTCTTTTTTATTCTCTGACCATTTCTACCATTTGTTCTGAAATTCAGTTTGTTTTGTTTTGTTTCTTCATCTTTTCACATTCATCCTTAACACATTTCTTTGACTGCATTCTATAGGTTCTCTGCTTCCCTGTCAATGAGGTTCAAAATTTCTAAGCAATTTCAGGTGTTCTTGAAAATAATGAGTATAGTTCATAGCAGGGATGTTATCTGCCTTGGTTCTTCCACTTTAGCTTGATTGGGAAATTGGTTATGACCAGTTTGTGATCTATTCCAGTCAGCCCCTGGCCACATCTTTGCTGTTATAACTGATCTCCTCTACCTCTTTCTACAGATTATATAGCCAATTTTATTTCTGTTTGTGTCATTTGATGATATTTATGCATATACTGTAGGTGTTGGGTCATTACTTGAATAATATATTAGCAATGAAGGATTGGATTGGCAGAAACTGATTAGTTGTTACCCTGCTTCTTTTCTGTTTCCAAGGCTGTATGGTCTAGCTACATCTTCCTCCTTACCACTACAAGTACAGTATAAAGTGAAGCAAGTTTTATTTACTGTGGTAAATGAGGAATGAAAGTCCTCTTAATTTTGGCCAATTGGATATACTGTAGAAGAGATTTTGAATAAATATTTTGATTGTCCAGCATTGTTTTAAGCTGCATAAAAGTAATTAAAAAGGTAAGAATTGTTTTTTAATTGCCAACTTCCCATTTGGCTGATCAGTGCCAGTGGTGGGATTCAGCCGGTTCAGGAGAACCATTTGTTAACTTTCTGAGCAGTTTGGCAAACCGGTTGTTGGAAGAAATCTCCTTCTAACAGCCTTTTGTTTTTTCCCACTTTACAGGGCTAATTTTGTCAGGAAGGCAGGAAGGAAACATTCTGGTGTGCCTCTGTGTTGTTTCTAGCCTAATCCTGCTTATCTTTCAGTGTTTTCGGAAACTGCCTCTCCGGTTAAGCCTGCGGAGCTGCGTCTCTGGAGGTTTTTGTTTGTTTGTTTGTTTGCTAGGGACTTGACTTTTTTAAAAGCTTTTTATACTGCTTCGGGTGTACTTTTGGGGCAGAGGTGGGTTGCTGCTGGTTCAGCGTGGTTCCCCGAACCGGTAGTGATCTCTGGCTGGCCATGCCCCCAAACCGGTCCCCGGTCGCGTCTCTCAGCTGTTGCGTGCAGGGAAAGACCTTGCAAAGTAAAGAAAAACTTCTCGCGAGGGTGAGAAGTTGTTAATTGCCTCGCACTCACGAAAAGTTTTTCTTTACTGTGCAAGGTTTTTCCCTGCATGCAACGGCTGAGAGATGACCCAGAGCTGCCAGTCTCCAGTAAGGTGTGCATCTCACAGCCCTCCCGCCCCATCTGCCACCCCCAAATTGCACCCCACTGTGAGAAGCGCATCTTACCGGAGACTGGCAGCTCCACCGCATCTGCAGCCACTCCCGTCCTCGCGGCCTGTGGAGGAAGAAGCCTCCGTGGCTGCGCTGCAAAGCCCTCGTGGCAGCAGGAGGGGGAAAAGAAAAAAAAGCCTCTCGAGGGAGCCGTCCTTGTGTGTGTGTGTGTGGCGGCGCTGTGAGGAGAGCCAGGTGAAGGGAGCCTGGGAAACCACGCCGGCTGCAAAGCGATTGGCCCCTTTCCTTACGCCGCCGTCTCTGCCTCTTCCTTCTCTCTGCTAACAGAAGTCAGAGAGAAAAAGCAGTTGCCGTGCCGGGCGGTGAGTAGCAGAGCGAGTAAGCCAGTGATCTGCCGGCTGCCTCTAATCTGCAGTTTACTCGTGAGCACCATGCTCATGAGTAAATGTGCTCACAAGTAAACTGCAGATTAGAGGCAGCTAGCAGATCGCTGGTTTACTCGCTCTGCTGCCCGCAGCTCGCAGGCAGAGAAAGAAACCGCCGCCTCCTGCCTCCGCGCATTGAGGAGCATCCTGCCACAAGCATCGCCTTCCCAACAGCAGAAATGCCTTAAAATCTGGATTCTCTCTTGGTGAGGCAGTGGGTGGGAGCGAGCGGAGGCCCAGGGAAGGAGGCAGCCCGTTGCCAGAAACGAGGCTGCTCACTGGCAGGTGCAGGACCTGGCAATCATGTCCCCATACGGTAGCCCGGAGAGGTGGCAGCGCCGGCTGCATGCGCCGTTTTGGAATCGGGGAGGGGATCGCGGTGCTGCCACCTGAAAACGCTTTCCTCCCTGATCCTCACGTTTCAGGTGGAGGATCTGGCCAGGAGGAAAGAGAAGGTATGTCTGCGGAGAAGGAGGAGGGTGTGCGGCTCTGCGATGTGCATCAGCACCACGATCCCCATGGCAGGAGGGGGAAAAGGAAAAAAAGGCTCGGCCTCTGAAGCCTCTCAAGGGAGACGTCCTTGTGTGTGTGTGGCTGCGCCGGGCGGCGAGCAGCAGAGCGAGTAACCCAGCTATCTGCCAGCTGCCTCTAATCTGCAGTTTACTCATGAGCACCATGCTCATGAGTAAACGTGCTCATGAGTAAATTGCAGATTAGAGGCAGCTGGCAATCGCTGGCTTACTCGCTCTGCTGCTCGCCGCCCGGCGCAGCCACACACACACACACATAAGAACGTCTCCCTCGAGAGGCTTCAGAGGCCAAGCCTTTTTTTTCCCTTCCTGCCTCCGTGAGGTTTGGGGAGGGAAGCGGGGCGCGTTAAAGAAAGGTAAAAGGCGGGCGGCGAGCAGCAGAGCGAGTAACCCAGCTATCTGCCAGCTGCCTCTAATCTGCAGTTTACTCATGAGCACCATGCTCATGAGTCAAAGAAAGGTAAAAGGGAAGCCGGTTGGGGGGTTGGTGTGGTGGGAGAGAGAGAGGTGGGCCGCCTTTAATTTGCTTCGTGTGACGCTGGTGTGGTGCGGCGGGAATGAGACGCTGCTTAGCGCAATCCTGGGGAGGGGAAAGAGAAAGCATCCCTGACTGGACGTGGCGTTTCGGTGAGGCTTTGCTGGACCTCTGCGGGGTAAGGGCAGCAGCAGCCAAGGCGACGGGCACTGTTTGTTGTTCCTCGCCACGCTGTAAAAAGCAACCCTTGCCCCAAAGAGGTAGCGCTCTGATGAAAATAAGAGGCGTACCCACCCCGGCATCCAGCACCGGGGATGGCCGCTTCAGCATCTGTCGGAGGCTGGAGGCTCTTTTTTTTTTGTTCGCTGTGTTCCTCCTTCATGCAAAAAAAGAAAAAAAAGCCCGATCTGATCTGGAGCTGAATGTCATTGGAAGCAATGCTGTCAGCCTGGAGCATTTCATTTCAGTCTTTAACTGGGCGATGAATTCAACCTCCTCCTCTAAAACAGATGCAACGTAGATTGGGGTTTTTGTTTTTGTTTTTTTTAGCAACATGGATTGTTCCCCTAGGCCACTTTAGGAGCAAAGTGGTGGGTTTTCCTGACATTTCATATTCAGCAGTGCTACCTGCAAGATGCTCTTACTGAAGGTTTTAAATTTTGGGAGGCTCAAGATGGAGGAATCGGGCCAAATAACTGCACACTACTATTTTGTAGGGTCTAAAAAAATGTGGTAATAGTGTTTCATTATATGCCAACAATAAAAGGTAAAGTAAGGTAATTAGCAAAAAAAATATGATCATTTTAGGATAAAAAAAAAAATATGTATAAAGAGTAGAGTATCTATGGAGATTCTCGGTCATCCAGGTCATGGTTGTCCCAAAAGTGTTTTTTCAAGAGGCAACTGGACTTTCTGGTTTTGTTTTTTGAAGACCTTTTGTTTCTCATCCAAGAAGCTTCTTCAGAACTGAAGAAGCTTCAGAACTAAGTGAAGCTTTTGATTTGCAAAGCAAAGTCTTATGATTCAGGCTGTTGGAAGTCTTATGATGCAGATTGTGGGAAATACTTTCTGTTCTCCCCCCCTTCCCTCTCTTTCAGGCCTATTTGAAAGCACTGTCCTTCATTCAGTGACTATTTTAGCTTTTTTTTTTTTAAGAAAAGCTCTATACTTAAAAGACTGAGTCTGGGTAATTCATATATAACTGCATAATTAACCTTCATGAACATACAACTCACAGATAAGTAAATCAAATTTTTATTACACTCCTAGACTAGTATAAGAAGGGTGGGATGTAAACAATTTTAAAAGCTAAAAAATATAAAATACACAAAGTTAAAAACATTTTAAAAAGCAAATGTTTAAATCTTAAAAAAGAAAC
>QLTV01002141.1:1998385-2028571 GCA_003457575.1 Thermophis baileyi
AGAAGGGGTTTGTCACTACGTTCATTTTAATTTGTCAGCAGGACTCTTATTCTGAAATGACACTGTATACTGATATGAAGTTCTCATGTGATACCTGTACTGCGCATGTGTTAATTTTTCCGTTGTTCTCTTTGTTCTTCACCATGTAGACACATACTTAGGTGTTCTTATTTTTGTTATGAAATATATTACTTTTATTCTTTCCTGGACTCCGGTCTTATTATTGAGAATTGAGAGCAGGGAAACCAGATCATGTCACCTCTAATTATTTTTCTCCGCAACATGCTGCACATGCGCCCATCCCGTTTCTGCAAAAGCAGAGCCCCCCCTTTTCCAGGGCAATCCAAAGAGGGGAGGGGGATGCTGCAGAAAAGGCCACCTTCCACCCATGCCGGTTCTGCGGTGCTTGGGGCTCCAAAGCAGCCCACTGGCTTCTCACCCGGCCACCTGGCTGCTCTCTTTGCGGATTGGCCCGGCCGACCACTGGCGCCACTCTGGGAACTTGGCCCACGGCGCCGGATTGGAAGCCAGTGGGCTGCTTCAGAGCCCCAAGTCCCGCTGCACATGCGCCCATCCCGTTTCTGCAAAAGCAGAGCCCCCCCTTTTCCAGGGCAATCCAAAGAGGGGAGGGGGATGCTGCAGAAAAGGCCACCTTCCACCCATGCCGGTTCTGCGGTGCTTGGGGCTCCAAAGCAGCCCACTGGCTTCTCACCCGGCCACCTGGCTGCTCTCTTTGCGGATTGGCCCGGCCGACCACTGGCGCCACTCTGGGAACTTGGCCCACGGCGCCGGATTGGAAGCCAGTGGGCTGCTTCAGAGCCCCAAGTCCCGCGGAGCCGGCACGGGTGGAAGGCGGCCTTTTCTACAGCATCCCCCTCCCCTCTTTAGATCGTCCTGCAGGGCTCTGCGTTTGCAGAAACAGGGCGGCCGGGTTTGTACAGAGGATTGGCGGAGGGGGGATGTGCGGCCCTCCGGGATGGAGAGTAGGGCAAGAGAAGGCACAATAGGCTGCGCTGCCCCGGCCCCGCTCAACCGTGCTTCTTCCAGCCCATCCACCCCATGGTGCCGTGAACAAGACAATCGGCCGCACCTCCCCGCCCGGCCTTCCTCGCCAGGCGCTGCTGCACCAGCGGCTCTGCCCTGCCCAGCTCTGCCCACCACCACTTCCTACAAACTTCCTGGGAGACGGTGGAGCGAGGGGCGGGCGGGAGCACGTGGAACCGGCCAGCGCTCGGCTTACCTTCCTGGCGAGGCTCGGAGACCGCCTGGCACGCCCATCCACTGGCTTTCCAGGCAATGCAATTTTCTCCCTGCCCTGCCAAGGCCCACGCCATCCTGGAGACTGCGCTCCAGAACGGCACATGACGGGACGTGCCGCTGCCGGGCCAGAGCGCGGTTGCTGCTGCTGTTGCCCCTCTCCCATTCTCAGCTTCGGCTCCGGGAACTTCGCGGGCCGGGAAGCGTCGGGGCGTGTACCTATGGAGCTCCGCCGGCCTCAGGGGTCTGCCGGCCTCCGGGCTGGTGGAGGCCTTGGTGGGGCAGGGAGAAAGTGGCGCTGCCTGGAGAGTCGGCGGATGGGCGTGCCGGGCGGTCTCCAAGCCTCACCAGGAAAGTAAGCCGAGCGCCGGCCAGAGCACTTTCTTCCTTCTCCTGCCGCCGAGAAGAGAGAAAGAGAAAGAAAGAAAGAAGATTGGAAAAGGCATGGATGTTTCTTATGTGCATTCACACATTCAGGGACACCCTCACTTTCTCTCATCCAGATATACCTGCTTTCTACTGCAGAAGAAAAAGAGAGAGAGAGAGAAAGAAAGAAAAGGAAGAAAGAAAGAAAGAGAGAGAGAAAGAAAAGAGGGAGGGAGGCAGGGAGAGAGAGAAGGAAGGAAGAAGGAAGAAGGAAGGAAGGAAGAGAAAGAAAAAAGAAAGAGAGAGAGAGAGAGAAAGAAAGAAAGAAGAAGAAGGAAGGAAGGAAGGAAGGAAGGAAGGAAGGAAGGAAGACAGAAAAAGAAAGATGGGAGGAAGGAAGGAAGGAAGACAGAAAGAAAGAAAGATGGAAGGAAGGAAGGAAGACAGAAAGAGAAAGAAAGAAGAAAGAAAAAGAAAGAAAGAAAAAGAAAGAAAGAAAGAAGAAAGAAAGATAGATGGTAGGAAGGACGGAAGGAAGGAAGGGAGACAGAAAGAAATTATGACCACAGTTGAGCCCAAAATTTTGGTTGCTAAGCAAGAGCGTTGTTAAGTGAGTTTCACCACATTTTACAAGTTGGCCACGCCCACCCGGTCACCTGACCACCAAGCCACACCCACCTGAAGGGGGTGGGAGCACTGAGGATGAGTTTGTAGCACCAAGGGGGCGGTGGACTGAAAAAGTTTGGGAACCACTGCTCTAAGTTATACTCTTTGTTCCCCTGAAATTACAGTGAAAATTCTGTAAAGCATTTTCTGAAAATCTAAATTTTAGATTTACTTTATATATATATATAATTTCTTTTTTATTTTTAAATATACGGTACATAAGTATTAAATACATGAACAGTGTGGCATCTGAGTATCGTTAGTTTTGATACATAATAATAGTGGTAATATTGATAATAGTTACATTAGTAATACTCACATAATTATAATATTATAAATATTAAAATTGAAGTTATTAACATGTTAGTATTTGCTCCACCATGTATATAATCCTTCATTTAATTATTCAACATTTTAATACACAATACTAATAACAATAGTAATATTATTTAAGTATACACAGTAAAATCATATTTCAACTTCTAATCTTTACATCTACATATTAATTTCAAAATATTGTATAGGAATATGCATAATATTTCCCCCCTTTCTAATTTCTACCTCTATTCTAATTCTTAATAGAACAAATCTTATATTATGATTCTATTTCTATCCATCATCTCTTGTCCGTTTTAGTATTTCAATTCTTGTTGATTTTTTGGCATGTCTCCCATACTCCTCCCTTGGGATTTGGTATCTCCATGCATCATTCATGTTTGATCTAAGTATTTCATCTGTCTCTACATCTACCTCTCGCTGCCAGACCTTCAATACGCCTATCAGTGACTCTATCCTCACTTCAGGAATGTCTTTCTCTTTATCCAGTTCTATTGATTGATCTCTTAATATATAATCTGCCTGATCTGTTTTTATTATCTCTTTCTTCTTGTTGTCTTCTTGTTTCATTTGTTATTTTATCTGCTCTATCCTTTCCTCTGTTCTTCCTATTTTCTCCTCTATTTCCTGGGTTTCTTGTTCATTTTTTATTGTCATTTGCTGAGAGTTTTCTGGACTCACAACTATATCATGTATCAGATCCTTTATCTCCCTGTGGTTCCTTGTTATAGTTTCATGAATACTTTGAAACATCAATAATATTTCTTTTTGAAATACACTTATTTTTCCCTGTTGAAGCATTTTGCCTTATTTTGATGGATCAAAAAGTTACTCAATAATCTACCAAAGTCTCAGTTATCTGTAACACCAAAAAGCCAATATTGGAACAGTTTACTCAGTCCCAAAAATTATTCCTCAGGATACACAATATTTATAGTTCTTTATAGTCCTCAACAGGCCAGTTTATTCCTTCTAAGTTCTCCTATTTTTTTTCTTCTTTCGCCACTTAAGCAGTTATCAGACAACATTTATAATCCTAGGTGATCCATCAGATTTCCACATGTTTTCTTAAGCCACGTACTCAACTCTTCAGTTTCAATGATAATTCCTGGTATTTGTAATCCACTCTACTTAGAAATCTTCAAAAGTCTCACAATTTGTTCCCCATCAGCTGTGAAGCAAATATGTATAAAACAATACGCAAAAAGGCAGTCTTCCAGGTGTTGTTTGTCTTCACTCTCTTTTCTGCCTTATCAATCCTCCGATTATTTCAAGGTTATTCCCAGCCTTGTAAAAATATAATATATATTCTTTCACTAGTAGATGGCACCTTCTCCTAAAATTTCAACGTTACACAAAACCTAACAGCTGATTGCTGTTCTGATTTTCTTCAAACAATTTCTTCCAATAATCAACCAAATATTCCCAGCATTTCAAAATGCCTTTTCAAAATATTACTAATAAAATATTCCAGGCCAGTCTTTCTATATTTTAAAAGTTTGTGTTCTCCTTAGGTTTCATTTTCTTTTGGGTCTATAATCTTTCTCTGAGTGTTTATTCGCCGCTTTCTCACCACTTTAGAGTCTTTCTTTCGGAATTTCTTTTCTTTGGGATTAGATCTCTAGTATAGAAGTTGAAAATCACCTCATCCAGTTCCAATCCACTGTTCATGAACCGCTCCAGCACATTTCTTTCTTCAGTTGTCCCAGCTTCACAGCGGCCATAATGGCCACCTCTCCTCTTCGTTGTTGGATGACAGGGAGCCATGGATCAAGCAGACGAGCCGCCGCTCTCCGCGATCTGCAAGATGCCCCTCCTTTCTTTGTCACCCCTTCAGGGTGATTTTATCCCCTTAGGGCCCTCCAACGATGAGGATTCAGCCTGGGTTCGTGGAGCCCCACTACCCATGACCGTCCCGCAGCGACGCCAAACCAGAAGTCAATTTTAGATTTACTTTTCAAAGTAGAGCATATTCGTTCCTGTTTTTTAATTGTATGCCAGCCTGATTTTGTTCATAATCAACAGACCATGTCTATTTCTTTTTTTTTAAATTTATTTATTTATTTTATACACAAAAACATTACATGACGCATAAACATACATTGGTAGGAATCGCAGTTCCTATTTTGATTACAGCCCAAGATCGGTCCACAAGATTTTTATATACTGATATTTAAAATATTTTTAATATATTTATAAAACATTTCCATACCTATTTCTTCTATGTATATCAATTTTCTGGTCTACTTTTTTTCCTATTTCATATATCTCTTTTCTGGATTTCTTTAATACATATTCTCTCTTCCATTTCTATATATATTTATTTACACATAAATCTTTTCCATTTTGTTACAGTTTTCTATATACCTCTGACAAGTCATTATTCATACATTTCATATTAAGTCCCTGTTTTGTAACCCTTCAGAAAGCCTGTTCCAAATTAAGTAATATTATAATTCTTCCTTATTTTGTCATTCTATAAAAATATCTAACACAAAAAAAAAGATTTCTGATTCCCAATCAATCTATTATTTTTCCAATAGCTTGTTTTACTCTTTTTTGGTTTAGTATGGACTTCTTATAATAATATTTACTTCTACATCGAGTTTTCTTAGTTTCATAAAAATTTTGTTTCTCTTCTTTTGGTACATTAATTCCATTAATATTTACAGAAATCAGTTTGATTTCTTCTTCTACTTCTATTTGTACTGTTTTCTTGTAATTCTAGTTTCTCTTAATACTCTACATGTTATTCCTTCTTGTTCTATCTTCTTTCTTTCTTGTGTTCTCTTTTCTCCCCTATCTTTCTCTTTTTCTTCTATATCTTCTTCTTCTCGACTTGTACTTTCCCGTTCTTCATTACTTTCTTCTTTACTTCCTCCTTCACCTTCTGTCGCAAAATATCTTTCATAGAACTCCTGGGCTTTTTCAATTGAGTCTATTTTCGTGTTTTTTTTCCTGCCAGGTTACTAAAATACCTTCTGGTATCAACCATCTAAACAGCTCCTTATATTTTATGAGCTGAGTTGTTAAAAATTGGTATTGCCTTCTCGTATTCCGTACTCTTTTTGGTATCTGCTTTAGAACTATTATTCCTTTTCCTTTATACGTATATGTTTCTTCTCTTGTTTTTTTTATAGATTTTATCTCTAATTATCCTTTTTGTGAATTTTACGTGTATTTCTTTTGGGAGTCTGTGCCTCCTTGCATAATTCGTTGGAACTCTGTAAGCCTCATCTATATCACTCATCATGTCTTGTTTATTAGTTTGCATCATTTCAGCTAAGATTTCTGCTATTTTTTTCGCCTACATTTTCTTCTCTCTCTTCCTGGATATTTTGAAATCTTAAGTGATAGGAGGTTCTCTCCATCTCTAAGAATACGATGGACTCTTCAAGTTCGTTTTTTGTTATTAATTTCTGTTCCATAGTTTCTACCTTCTTATCAGTCTGTTCTATTTTTGTTTCTACTATTTTTATTTTACGTTCATTTTCTATTGTACTATTTTGAATTTTCTCAATTTTATCATTCATATTTTTTATATCTTCTTTCATTTCTCCCATCTCTGTTTTAATTTCTACATGATGTATTTTTGTTTCTTCGTGGTTATTTGTTATGGTTTCCTGTGTTTTGTTTATGGATTCTTGTGTCTTTGCCATAATTTCTTGTATATTTTGCAACATTAACTGCATACTTTGCATGGTAACTGCTGAACTTGCTTTTTCAGCTCCTAACAAGACCATGTCTATTTCTTAATTATTGGTTAACTAACTATACTAGACAACCCATGCCCTATTGGCTCGTCATTTTAGAGCAGTGGTTCTCAACCTTTTTTTGGCCATGCCCCACCTAAGCATCTCTAAAATCCTGATGCCCTCCCCCCCATGACATATAATTCTTACTATTCAAAAAGTGAACTCCTACTCACGCGGAGGAAGCCTAAAAGGCCATTAACTTGGTTTAAACAAGGTTCCAATTGCCCCCATTAAAAATCAAATTGCCCCCCTGTGGGGCGTGGGCCCCACGTTGGGAACCACTGTTTTAGAAATATTTCCTTACCTAAGGGGGGGGGAAATGGCCACCAGTGGGCAAAAAAGCAGTGGGAGTGGGAACAACTTCTGACTTCCTGCTGGCTTCCTCACTGAGTTTCCTTGTGAGAAGCTGACAGGGAGCATAAGAAATCTTTCTGCCTGCCTGCCTGCGGTATATTGCAAGGATTGGGCCTCATGTGCTCCCTCCTCATTGTAGTACATTTGTAGTCATATTTTCCACTGCCTTTTAAAACCTCACAACACAATTGTAGTCAATATATTGCAATCTATTTGATTTAGGCCAAACATTAACTTTTCTGATCTTACAAAATGTACTATTCTGCCTTGGGGAGTACCTGGACTAAGTTGCCAGTCATCAAGTAAGCACTCTCCTGTATTGTGAAAGAAGATAGATTTGGCATTGGGAACAAGGAACAAATGAGCAAACCATTCAGAAGGAACTTTCAGAAAAGATTTAACAGTCTGTTGAAAGAGGAAAGTGTAAGAAAGAACCTCAAAATAACCCTGCTTGATATTGTTTGGTATAAGTTAGGGCAGAGGGAGATCCTTTCAAGAATCTGTCCTCCTACCTTTTCACAATAAACAACATTTTTGGGATTCCTGAAGGGCTGATTTTGTTGGTTATAATGAAAGCCACCTCTAGATACAAAAGGTTTTATTCTGTAGTTTATAGAATAAACTAGAGCCGAGGTGGCGCAGTGGTTAGAGTGCAGCACTGCAGGCTACTTCAGCTGACTGCTAGCTGCAGTTCGGCGGTTCAAATCTCACCGGCTCAAGGTTGACTCAGCCTTCCATCCTTCTGAGGTGGGTAAAATGAGGACCCAGATTGTTGGGGGCAATATGCTAACTCTGTAAACAGCTTAGAGAGGGCTGTAAAAGCACTATGAAGCGGTATATAAGTCTAAGTGCTATTGCTATTGCTATTGCTATATTCTGGCTTTTACAGCCAGCACTCGTAAGAATAAATCTAACTTTGAAATATTTATTTCTTTTATATATTCTACTTAGAGTCATGTCTAAGGGGCAGTGCTCATCTCTATTTCTTAGCCAAGGGAGCCAGCATTGTCTGAAGACTTTTCCATGGTCATGTGGCCAGCATGGTTATATGCTGAGGCACATGGGACACGGTTACCTTCCCACCGAAGGGGTACCTATTTATCTACTTGCATTTGCATGCTTTCGAATTGCTTGGTGGGCAGGAGCTGGGACAAGTAATGGGAGCTCACCCCATTGCATGGCACTCGGGTCTCGAACCCGGTCTGTCACTATTCTGCTGACAAGCTCAGCATTTTTAACCACTGAGTCATCATATATAACTCTTTCTAAGGTACTTGAGGCATTAGGTTTCACATTTAATTAACCAAGTGAAATAGATAGAATGCAAACTTTTGACAGGGAATCAGTGATAGCTTTGACATTTCACCCTCTACTTGCTCACTGATAGTGTTTCTGATTTTTCTCACAAGATCTGAGATACATAAAAGGTTACTTTGATTAATGAAGCATGAATTCTGCCAAGTATGTACACTGTTAAATTGGCAAAAACAAATTCAAACAAAAATACTATACATGGACACCAGCTCCCCAGAAATGGTCAATATCAACAATGTACAAGTAATAGGGTAACAAGGTTATGCTGTATAATATCTAAATGCTTCTGTAGTTTTTTTGAAGAAACTAACTTCTCCTGTCCCAACTGAATTCATCAAGGCCTCTTTAACTTTGGAGAATATGGCAGTTTAGTGCAACAATTTAAACATGCAATGCATGTTTAGGAAGATTACCTTTGCAAAGTGCCTTCTAATTGCTGAATAACTATATTTTTCACACTTCTGAAATACTTTGTATGCAGTCTTGTAGAAAATATGTGTACGTAATACATTAAAACATCTAATGTGTTGAGTTTCAGTTTTAATCTCAGTTTTAAACACTGCAATGTAATCCATATATATTTAAAGTCTGAAAATGGTTTCATACTTGTAGGAATGCCTATAGATTATCAACAAATTACCAGTGATTGAGGCAGCTATAAAATCTTGCATAAAGTTCTCCAAATTGTTAGCCCAACTCATAAGCTAGCACTACATAACTTTATGCATAACTCTTATTCCTGTGCAGATGAACATGAAATGCTGCACACTTATACTGTAAAGTAGATGTTTTGTTCAGTGTTTTTGCTTGTAAGAGAAATTCAGTCTTCAAAAACAATAGATGAAATAATTCTAGTAGCCTTGGGCAATAGTGGCAGAGAAGAATAAATGGACTTTGTAACAGGACTTTCCCTTTCATCCAATTTCTATAATAAATTCTGTGGAGCACATTCATCTGGAAACAGAGCTTTGAATCTGTCAAGATAATTTTGTTTATCCACATTTCCTATATCAACAAATAAGCCTTCTTTCCAGAATATTCTTCAAAGGGATAGAGGAGACCATCACTTTCTTTGGTTTCACAGAAATGAGATTTGCATTCTAATTTCTATTTGAGTGGAATACTGAAAGTATTTCTCCTTTGTTGTGATTAGGTTTCTTAAGGGGAAAAGTATCCTGTTGTTTGATTAAAAAGCCCAGGTTGTTATTAGCAAGCTGGAAGCAATTACAGGGTCTCTGGGAAGCTTTAATCAAGTCTTGTGTGCTGATTGAGATGTAATGTGTAGAAGTAGGAAAACTTAATAACAAAATAAAATTCTATGAGTACTTTCCATGCCCATATTTCATCAGCATATATTATATAATTATATAGCCAATACACAACATGGTATATGAATGCTTTAGTCAATCTGTAAATATCTTAATAATTTAAGTATGTTTTGTGCATGAGTAATTTATATATTTATTATTCATGTTTACAGTTATGTTTTTACTTGTACACGATAAACTAATCTGTCTTGTCTTTGTATTTATTTATTATCTTTGCCACAACTTTTTCTTAATATTTTGGTTGTCTGCATTTACTTCTTGTATTTTAAAAGACATTAGAAACATAGTTGGGTAAAGTCTAAACTTAACACATTTTTTAAATTTCTAGGAAACTCTGGAAATAGCAAATTATGTGAAGCAATTTATGGTTTGTGTTTGTTACAGTTACTGTGGAAAAATTTGCACATTCTGCTGAGCTAAAATTGAATTATGCCTTTATCTTTTCAACTAGAACTAGAAGTTATCTTCTTTATCATAAGAAAAATGCCAAAATCCATATCAGGATAGTAAAACTTCATCTAGCAAAGTCAAAGATCACAAACCCAACTCCCTAAAAACTGGAGGCCAAAAATTGTAGCCAACTTTTTCCAGTGACTCAATTTATTACAGCCATGTTTCCTTTGGCTGTCTCCCCTTCCCCCCCAAAAGGACTTTAAATGAGTAAGATTCCAGCCGCAGAGAACTTCATGGCTAGATGGTAAAAAATTTCAGAGGGAGAAAAAAATCAGCCAGAGTTCTGCATTATAGAGAGTTAATATCTTGTATGCTATTTTGTGAATTTTGGAGAGGAATATTCTAAGACATTTTCTGCTTGATGGCTATGGTGATTCCCAGTCATCCAGGTCATAGTTGTCCCAAAGGTGCTTTTTCAAGAGGCAACTGGACTCTCTCTCTGGTTTTTCTTTGAAGACATTTCCTTTCTCATGCAAGAAGCTTCTTCAGCTCTGGCTGGATGGTGGGGAATGGAAAGATTTATACTCCTTGCAGACAGCTGGTCATTTGCATTCTTTTAGATCAGGGCTGTCAAACTCCTGATCCGTGGCCCGGATGCATCACATGCTGGCCACGCCCACGCACGGTTTAGCAAAGGGGAAAAAAGTCCCGATATGTCACGTGACGCTGCCGTGATGACGTGAGTTTGACACCCCTGTTTGAGGCCACCTGGAGGTTTATCTGTGTTATCAGGGTCACCCAAGTAGTGCAAATGGGTGTGGAGCCTTCTTGGAACTGTTGAAAGGACTGTTGTAGACTGGAAATAGATGATGTCGTATCCCTCCCCCTCTGTTGAGAGAGGGCTGTTCAATTCAAAATCAAAATTGCATTATTATATACATTTGCATTATTTTTGCCATTGTTTTCACTACAACCACACAGAATTTGATCACTGACTTGGTGATAGTATGGTTGGAATCTTAAAATATGAAGATTGGGATAATAGATATTCTTCAGTCCTTCCTGGAAGATGTTTCAGCAGGATATTATGTAATCAGTGCAAATATGTAAAAATTGCAGTAAAACAATACATGTTGGATGATTTCTGTTTTCCCAGAGTTATATGTATAAGCTATATATAATATGTAGTTTAATCTTTCAATTTAAGCTGTTATGCATTGTTTGAAATAGTTCACAGACAGAATATTAAACATGTCTTTCTGTTGCCATGTATGCATATCTTTTTTTTTTTGGCTAATGCTAATCTAAATAACACACTTGGCACTAATAAGATGATAATAATTGGCACTGGTTAAAACAGGCAGTATTGCAGATGTATATTGACCTTGCAGATTTAGAACTGAAAGCCCAAGTGCTAAATATAATGTAGTAGAATTATATCAAGACAGCTGTATTCAAGGCAATTGTTATTGTACTTTCAATTACAAACACTAGAAGAGCCAATTTCACAAATCTTGTTTCTGATACAAAAGTCATTTTTAAAATAGCAAGCCAAAGTATTTTACTAATTGTTATTTGGTTAGAAAGATATACACCTGCTGTTTTAAAATCCATTTTGGAAATTACTTATTGGAGGCCTTCAAAATGAATTAAATATGCCATTATGAAGCACTGACATTTGCTTTTACAGATTCAGTAACAACAGCTTCTGGGCCGCTGCTTGTCGAAGTTGCCAAAACCACTGGTTCTGCTCTGGGCGTTGCACTATCTACCTCAATGTGTTGCAGCAAGCAAGTCATTGTTATAGATAAAATAAAATCTGCAAGTATAGCAGATAGGTGAGTTGTAGTGCACCCTGTTATGTCATTCATCTGTATACAAATCATATGGAAACATAATCTGGCAGTCAGAAGTGCAATTCACACATTAACAGTATGGATAGCAGAACCATCAGAAAGAACTAAATTGTAGACAGGTCATGTTTGTAAACTCAAAACCTCAGCTCCAAAAATGCTTTCCCTCAGTAAAGTTGTTCCTCCCCAAATATCTGCTAAATCTTTAATGCTACATTTTCTTCAAAAAATTCTTCCAACTATTTAGTTGAGTTCAATTTGCACTCCTTTCAATCTGTGCAATTCTTTGGTGTCTCTGGACTCTGGAGAGTTCTGGGAATTATAGGCAGGTTAGCTACCTGCCTGTTCTAGGCCAACTGGCAGAAATTTTAACCAAAATTATTTTTTTCTAAGCACATTGAAGGAAAGCCTTACCAAATAAAAATCAGCATGGATTGCATAAAGGTAATCCTGTCATATCAATCTTGTAATCAAATAAAGAAAAATTCTGAAAGAAATAACTGTAAAACCAGTGAATGATATACTTCAAAATCATACTGGACTATTTTGAAATGTTTTCTTTTTTTCCATAGATGTGGTGCATTACATATAGGTGATCATATTCTGTCTATTGATGGTACTAGCATGGAATACTGTACTTTGGCTGAAGCAACACAATTTTTGGCTAATACTTCTGACAATGTCAAACTAGAGATCCTTCCCCATCATCAGACACGTCTTGCACTTAAAGGACCAGAACATGGTAGGATGATTATATTTCTATTATGTTTATTGAATTATTTTCACTTAGCTGTTTGAGTTCATTGGGACTTGCTTGGAATAAATGTGCTTCACATGAATAGAATTTAATACTGAGGTGAAATCAGTTGGGAGAGTGGCTTTAGTTATGTGAGAGGTGCTGAAGACTTGCCCAAAGTTTGCATATAATTTTATTTTTATAGGTATCCATCATGAACAGGTGTTTCACTCTATACTGCTTTAACCACCTTATTTATTGTTGTTATACGCAACAATGTAGTTCTGTGCATACTGAATATTCCTCTGAGTATAAATTTGAAATCATTTTCAGCCAATATAAGACTGGCTAATATTTAGGACTTGGTTAATAGGACTTTGGTTGATACGAAGCAAAAATTAAATTTGCTCAAACAAAATTTCATGTTACTGTGTTAGTAGCAAGAATATTGCTTAGTTATTCAAGGTGGATTAAGAGAATTAATGACATCTTCTTGTCCAAAGCAGTGATAACTATATGTTAATACCTTAATTAATAAATTAAAAGATTTAGGGTGGAGTGAAATGCAAGTTAGGGCGGTAATGATAACTAATTACTCTCAGTAAACAGGCACTAACAGGCAAAAAGAAAGGAAATATCACATGAGAGGAATATTTCTTTCTCTTGTATTGCTCACAAAAAAACCCCATATCTTGATATTACAATAGGACTGGAGAATAAAGTAATAACTTTGGTTTTAAGAAAAAGTCAATTGCATAGTAAATATTTTTTTAAACATTATACCTAAGAAGAGGCAAGATGATAGAAAAAAGTTATGAGGAAACTTCTTCAGTCCCAGAATCTTTTGTGCACAACTTTCAGATTTTGGTATAATTGCTACATTCCTATTTGTGGTGCTTTCCTTGAAAGATCAGTGTTCATAATCATAAAAGGAACTTTCACAAGTAGAAAAGATTCTTTGCCACAAAATGTACACTAAAACAGGGGAAGCATATGCTGTATTTTATGGGCTAGGCATAATCTAGTTAATTCAGTGTGAAATGCATGAATAGAGATGGTGTCTCTTTTCATTCAGAAAGTACTCAATCATTGTCCTTCCTGGATGATTAAATCTGCCAAGTTTTCACTGGTCAAGAGAGTTGATCAGTCCCTCTCTGAATGTGTATCGGTTGCCATCTGCTTAAGAAGGCAATTATAAGATTGTTAACTGCAAAAATCCTTTGATTTGGAAGATCTCTGTAATTATGTCAGGCTCAAGCATTCTGCTCCATGGGTAGAGTGGTTGAGAAAGTAGTAATCTTACAGCCCCATAGGATTTAGATAAAATAATTATCTGCACCCATTTCAGTCAGTGTTTCATCTGAGATGTACCAAGAGTGATTCAGTTGTGCTGGTGGATGTCTGATTCAGAAGCTAGAAATGGGGAGCTCCCATATTCTTCAGGACTTTTGATGCTATTGTCCATGGCACTGAGGACATGTGATCTAGTGGTAAGGTTATGTAACGTTTGTGATACCCAGGTGGTTAATCTCAGTTATCTCATAGTGATAGGTTCTACCTTGTTGCCTATTCTGATTAATATCTACGTGAAACTGCTGAGGAAAGGATGCAGAGCTTTGGAGTGGAATATCAGAATGCTAATGATATCTACTCTGCTGTTTTCTATAATCCAGTACCCAGGGCTTAATCAACATCCTTAAACATTACCTGATTTTGATAATGGTCTTGATCAGGGGTGGGTTCCTCCCGGTTCGGACCAGTTCTCCCGAACCAGTAGGGGGCCACTGGTGACGTCACGATGGCGTCACTGAACCGGATCGGTCGGTGCCGGTCCGTGGGGGCCGCCATCTTTTTTTTGAATTTTTTTCAATTTTTTTTTTAATTTTTATTTATTTTTTCTTCTGAGCATCTGCAGAAGCCGAGTTTCCGGCACTGTGCATACGGTCGCCATCTTGTTTTTGGCTTTTTAAAAAATTATTATTTATTTTTTTCGCATTTCTTTGGCACTGCGCATGCGCGCGCCCATGAGGCGTGCCCACGTGATGCGGGAGGAAGTGAACCGGCAGCGAGGTAAGTTAGAACCCACCCCTGGTCTTGATGAAGGACAGAAGGTTGAAATTAATTTCAGATGAGGCGAAGGCACTATTGATCAAAAGAAATTTGAACTCAGGAACTGAGATAAAATTTGTTTTGGTTGGGGTGTTCTCCCCAAAAAGAGCAGTTGTATACTTTGGGATTACATCTTGACCCCTAGCTGTCCCCGGATTTCAGGAGAAAGGTGGAGTAAGACAATTGCACAAGTATAGTTAGTACATGAAACTGCAACCCTGAGCCAACCAGATTTACTGATAGTTATACACACTGCAATCTCTCTTGATACTGAAACATGCATTATTTGGGGGTAAAATGCTGGTGCAGAATGTGATGGCCAATCTATTACCCGGTGCAAGGTACAGGATTCAGTCCTGTATTGAAAGATAATGAAAGCCAGTTGCCTACTAAGAACAAGTGAAGATGCTGGGGTTCATGTTTAAAGCCCTAAAATTTACGGCCTGACTCTCTGAGAGGCAACCTCTCCCAGTACTGTAGGAACACACCTGGTCATGATCAGCAGGAGAAACTTTTTTGAAGATGGCCCCATTGTCAGAGGTTCACCTATTTGATATGTCGGAGAGGATCTTTTTCTGTGAGGCTCCCATCCTGTATTATGTACTCCACAGAAAAGAACATTTGATTCCACTCCCCAAAATTAGGAACACATTTTTTTCCAAGCTGTTAATATCATTGTTACTGATTTTAATTTTGACTTTATGTATATTTTATTTTATTCTAATCTATTTTAAGTATCTGTACAAAAGAAACTATATAAATTTAATAATAAATAAAGGTGTATAATTCTTTCCAAATTACTGGTGCATAAGAACATGTTCTGTTCAGTGTTAAAAATGTTTCTTATGTTTGTGAATTGCAGCAACATTATACCTAATAACCCAGGAGAAAAATATACAAATATGATTGATAAAAGAATCCAAGAGAAAACTTCCTTTCAGTCTTTAGTGAATAAGCAAGGAGAAATTTGAAGCCTATTTTATATTCTTTTCATGTTTTGTGTCAATATATAATAATTTAACATCTTAACAATGCAATATAAGAATAATTGGAAATTCTCATATATTTTGAAGAATGTATATTTAATAAATTTAGGATTACTTTACCCTCTCTTTTACCTTTTGATGGAGGGAGGGGAGAATCCTTAAGGTAAATTTGATTCAGAAGTGACCATTACAAGGAATAGCATTCGTTTCCTTTCTTGCATTTGTGATGAAAAATAGTCTGAAGAAATTCAGAGCAATAAATTATGACTTTGAATTTCTGTTTTGTCTTTATTAATAATTCTCCAGCACTGAATTTTTGTTTTGATGTTTAAGAGATGGAATTCATTGCCCTGAATAATATAGTACCAGTGATAGATGCTGATAAAATTAAAACGTCAAAGTAATAAATTGAAATGACTGACATGTAAACCACTCTAAATTACTATGAAAAATATATAGCCTCTTGTTTGGTTTTTGGTTTTTTAATATATACACATTCATTTGGGTGGGGATGGATATTTTCTAAATTTAATTAATAATTGTATCTTATTTATGCTACTAATGTTGAATTAAATGACTCTTGAAAGGGTTTAATAACAGTAGCTAAAGACAGGGGCAGATTAAAAATTGATTGAAGATGTTCAGAATTTTTTTGAAGTATCAAACCCATCAGTGCTGGCATTGTGGAAGGTTGTGGCATACTTTCTAGGATTTGCTTATCACCAGAAAAAGGAAGGTGGTAGGAACAGGATATTTTTCCAATTACTTTCATTTCCCTTTTTAATTTATTTATATTACCCAATTGCTTTTCCCATTTACTCATAATTTTCTGATTTCTTTTCTTTTCATTTTTTAATATGTACTTTCTCTCATTCCTTCATGTGGGCAGTAAAGGTTCAAAGGAGCAACAAGCAGATTCTATGGGATCCTTATGCCAAGAGCCACAGCAGTGCCCTCAGTTACCACCATTATAACACCAAACACCCTGATCATTTCAGGATGCCAGCTTTGAAATGCCAGAAAACACCACCTCAAAAAAGTCTTTGTAATGTTCCATACTTTTTCCTTCTGACATCTTGTTGTTGTGTTATTGTTGTTTTCCTAATGACATTCTTTTTCTCATATTCTTTTCCTATTTCTGGCTTTAAAACCTTTTGGTTTCATAGGGTCTCAGTGTTTGTCACAAGCACATTAGGTTATTTCTGACATAGTATCTTTTCCTGCTTTAATTCTACATTTTCATAAACAATGAAAGTTTTTGAAAAAGTTAAGTACTTTTTCAAGGAAATACTTTTAAATGCAAAATCTATGTCAGAAATTATCTTTTTCAAATGCTAGATTTGAAAATGTGATTTCTAATCACATTGGTATGTATTATTTCACATAACTGTGTGTTTAGAAATGGTTGAAGTAATTGTGAGAATGACAATTGCCTAATTATTTAAGAAAAGCAAAGTTATGCTTTTGTTCAAGCTAAGAGATTGTATTTGAATAATAGACTTCAACCTAAAAATTGTGATTTGATGCCTAGATTTCATTAAGTTTCTGATTTGGTTAGTGGAGATTTATAAACTTTAGGCAGTGTCCAGCTTATAACAGATAGTTACAAACACCAAATCTAGAATGCTTTGCACCAAATGTGCCCTTCTCTTTCAACAGCCTTGGTATCTTCATCATTCTCTCCTGCCTCCATGAGTGCATACAGCTTGAGTTCACTAAACATGGGAACTTTACCGCGCAGCCTCTACTCTACTAGTCCAAGAGGAACATTGATGAGAAGAAGAATGAAAAAGAAGGACTTCAAAAGTTCATGTAGGTGATCACAAAGGTTATTTGTTTTAGAACATAGTTATGAGTCAAATCTATATCTACACTGTATAGTACACTGTAAATAAGATTTATTTGGAGCTGTAAATGAATGAATTATTTTATGTCTATATTATTGTTCAGCTGCTTCCAATTCTTTGTGTTCTAATGGACAGTAGCTAGACGGGATTCTTTGTCAGTAAAATCTTCTTTGAGGTCTTGTAAACTCATGTTTATGGGTTTAGAAATCTGCAAGCAGCCTCAGGAAGCAGTCTCATAACAATCCAGCAATTAAAGAAGCAATCTTGGAGCAATCAATCTTCATGAAAGAATATCTTCTGGTACTTTTTTATTCCTGCTTTTTTGGTTTATGAGCTTCTCTCCTTAACTAAACATATAAAAATGGTAGTCATTTTTATCTGCTAAGTAGAAGCTTGACAATTTCGCTTATAGAAACTTGTAGCCTTACATAATTATTTACCAATCTATTATTGTGATTGCAGTTGGTGGGTTGTAGCCATCTATCTAATAATTGTATCCAAAATGGACAAGTATGGTAGATTTTCCATCAAGATTAAATCACTAATGCACTTGCTAAATCTTTTAGAACAGAGGTCCACAACTCCTGGACCGCGGACCAGTACCCATCCGTGGCCATGCAAGTGAGCGAAGCTTTATCTGCGTGGCCTGCATGGCCTGTGTGGGATCTAGATAGCATGCGAAACCACACACGCCCAGCCCATGAAATAATTGTTTTCTACGGAACTGGTCCCTGGTGCCCAAAAGGTTGGGGACTGCTGTTTTAAAAGGTTGAAATCCTTCCTGAACAAATTTTGAGCAGAATGGCCATGGTAGAGAAGCATAAGAAAGTCTCCCTGGATGAGGGAAAAAAAATTAACTTTTGTGTCAGTGCATGTAACCCAATGTTATTATTTTCACAAATATCTACGATACACAGCTTTCCTTCTATAGTCAGGCTTTTCTGTAATAAATATTTATAAACAGGACACTTAAAATACAAAATTTAATAAGTCTAGCTTTTTAAAGAGAATCTAGGATATATTTGACTGCAGGATGTATACAGTTTGCATTACCCTTTGTATTAAAATAGTATTACAAGCCTGGTAATAAAACATGTCAATCACACGGCTGGGACCTTCTAGAATTTAAGGACCAGAAATTTGACTGGAGTAAAGACAGCCAATCCTCTGATTCTGTGACTGAAATAACTGACCTACGGGGTTTTAGATCATCTCTTTCACCTATACACCCAAGCACTAATTCTAACTTTCCTTGCTCTTCCTAGGTTTAGCTAAGTACTACTGTATGTTGATTCCGAATTTTAAGTATTCTAACTGAAAATGATGACACTTGACATTTTATTACAGTTTTTACATAGATAGTATTTGTATCAGAAGATGAATTCACTTGCTATCATTCTGAATGTCATTGTTTTTGTTTAATATATTTTACAGTATCACTAGCCTCTAGCACTGTTGGCTTGGCAGGGCAAGTTGTCCACACGGAAACCACCGAAGTAGTGTTGACAGCTGATCCGATTGTAGGATTTGGAATACAGCTCCAGGGCAGTGTGTTTGCTACAGAGACATTATCATCTCCACCTCTGATTTCCTATATAGAAGCTGACAGTCCAGCAGAAAAGTGAGTTTCTTCGAAATGATTGGTAAAGTTATTAGCCCTCTTTATTGCTTAGCCTTAGAACACCTTCGATCCCTTGCAGTAGCTATTTTCTGGATTCAAATAATTTCTCAGGATTGTTCACTAAAAAATGTGAGACATACTGTCTTTCCTATTTTGATTTCAAAAGGTTTTTTTTTTAAATGATCAGGCATGAGAAAAATCACAATTACTCTTTGCGTTATCTAGATGACGACCTTTGACAGACAATTGGATTTAAGATAATTAGATAAGTTTTTCCTAATGGAATCTGTGGAGCTTAATTAAAAATTTGCTATTTTAGATTAGCAGGAAAGTATAAGGACCCGTGGTGGTGCAGTGGTTAGAATGCAGTATTGCAGACTAACTTTGCTCACTGCCAGGAATTCGATCCTGCCCGGCTCAAGGTTGACTCAGCCTTCCATCCTTCCGAGGTTGGTAAAATGAGGACCCAGATTGTTGGGAAAAATATGCTGTAAACTGCTCAGAAAGTGCTGTAAAGCACTTTGCAGCAGTATATAAGTCTAAGTGCTATTGCTATTTCAATTTCCCGATTCAGTTATAACTGATATATGATACTTTTATGCTGTAAGCCGCCCAGAGTTGCTTTGAAACAAGATGGGTGACAAATACTGCCTAGATACAGGGAAATTTTGAACTTATTAGACCTGAATATCCTGACTTTGCAAACTACCTATATACTCAGACCAGTAGTGGGTTCTAAATCCCGTCGCTACCAGTTTGTGCGCACGCGCGATGCTTCTGCGCATGCACAGAAGCATCCCGGGTGGGTGGGTGTAGCGTCCTGGGTGGGTGGGTGGAGCGTCCTGGGCGGGTGGGCGGAGCCTCCTGCCGCCGCCGCTACCGGTTCGCCGAACCGGGAGAACCCACTGCTGACTCAGACCCTACCTTAATAGCTCTTAGGTCCTTGGTTAGGACTTGAACTGTTAAGTTTTTACCAGTTACCAAATCAATAATAATAACAATAACAATAATAATCTGTATCAGAAAAGTCATGGGAACATAAAGTGGAAAAAGTTGTCAAAAATGAGAAGATGAAGATCTTGTGGGACTTTCGAATACAAACAGATCGTCATTTGGAACACAACACGCCAGATACCACAGTTGTCGAAAACCGAAGTATACAATTTATTGATATCGCTGTACCAGGAAACACCAGAGTCGAAGAAAAAGAACTGGAAAAAATCACGAAATATCTCGACCTGGCCATCAAAACTACACAATTATGGATAAAACATGTAACAGTGATACCCATTGTCATTGGGGCACTTGGTACCATGACCAAGAATTTTACAAAATACATCAAGAAATTGCAGCTTCCTGCAATAACACCAGAACTGCAAAAAACTGCAATATTTGGAACATCGTACGTTTTAAGAAGATACTTGGTTGATACCTAGGATGCTGGCAGCAACCCATATCAACCATCAGCGCCAGTCAATGATATTTGTGATACATTTTTAAATGTTCAGTTGACTGAGTTTTATATTTAATGAATAAAAGAGATAACAACAACAACAACAACAACAACAACAATAATAATAATAATAATAATATCAAGTCTTTAAATATCAGAACTTGACATTTTTCATTTTTGGGGATATTTTGAGTCATTAAAACAATAGTGCTGCTTTTCTCTAAGAAAACAGTTGGTGCATACATATTCTTGCAATGTCAGGAATAGTTTTTAAAGTAGATACACAACCCTTGCAAAAATACATCTGCTTTAACAATTGCAAGTGAAGAACATTTTTCACCCTCCTGAACATTGAAACCCCCCCTCCCTCTTTTTAACTTAAATTGAAAAACACAAAAACCTCTCATTATCACCACTGCTTTTTAAACTACTTTATGTTAATATTTTATGCTAAAACCATGCTGATCTTAAACATAGAATAATATAGTTTCCTTGGAACAAAATTAGATCAAATTGCAAATTTTTGGATATGATAACTGAGCAAGCTTTTAATGGAGAACATGGAATTTTGTTATCTTTCATAACAGTTAAATTGAGTTTATTATTTTTGGAATCTTATTTGCTTCATTTTGTGTGAAGGTGTGGCATCCTCCAAATAGGAGACAGAATACTGGCTATAAATGGGATCCTAACTGAAGATAGCACATTTGATGAAGCTAATCAGCTCCTCAGAGATTCTTCTATCACTAGCAAGGTCACTCTGGAAATTGAATTTGATGTTGCAGGTATGAGTAGTTGAGTATTCCATATACTAAAATGGTGAGAATTTAATCCATTTGAATTTGTTATCACACATACATAGACAATCCTAGTATATGCCAATATTTTATTCAATATTCCTGAATCTTTCCAAGTACAGGCAGAATTTATTTTGTGGCTTATTCAAATACAACATACAGCATAGGCAGGAAATGAATTACCTGGAATAATTAGAAACAATGTATTAAAAAGAGTTGAAATGATAAAATTAACAATCCATGTACAGAGAAATGAGAAGAAAATAAATTGCCTGGAATTTTCTATGCATTATTAATTACAGTCTTGGTGTAAAATTAATTAATTATTAATTAATTAATTAATTAATTAATTGCAGTCTTGGTGTCTATTAATTATAGTCTCATTAATTACAGTTGTACAACTTTGTGTTGTATATCAGTTGTGCCCTTTCCTGGACTGCTTTCAGTCTGTCAAGCCTGGTCATCTCACCCTTGGACTACTGGAATGTGCTCTAAATGAGGTTACCTTTGAAGAGTATCCGGAAGCTTCAGCTGATGCAGACGCAGCTGCATAGTCAGTTCCTGGGCCCCTATAGTGACCCATGTTACATTGCTGCTCTACAAGCTGCACTGGCTGCCAGTTTGCTTCCAGATCCAATTCAAGATGTTGGTCATCACCTTCTCCATGGCATGGGTCCAGGCTATCTGAGAAACTGACTCACTCTGACGGTATTAGCCCACCCACTCATGCCAGCAGAAGGGGCATGCTGTGGACCCTGTCAGCCAATGAATTTTGGCAGGCGAGGTCCAGAAGAAGAGCCTATTCTGCTGTGGCTCCTGCCCTCTGGAACATCTTGCCCCCCCCCCCAATCAGATCCGCTCCTACTCTTCTGGCCTTCCTAAACTAGCTTGGGGCTCTAATTGGGATGTGGCACATTGGGGGTGTATAATGGAGTAAAAAATACTCCACCTTCTCTCTGTGCGTACTTTGTTCCCTCCCTCTCCATCCTGCTTAGTTTGATTTTAATTGAAATTGAAATTTAAAACTTTTATTTATTATTTTAATGCTTTATTCTGTATTTTATTCAATATCTGTAAATTGCCTAGAGTCACCTTTGGCAAGATAGGTAGCATACAAGTTTGATTGATAAAGTAAGTAAGTAAGTAAGTAAGTAAGTAAGTAAGTAAGTAAGTAAGTAAAGGTACTGCTAAATATGAGCTAAGAATGGGTGAGATTTAAAATATATATAAAAGAATAGGATTAAGATTACTTTTTAACTTATAATAGTATATGAAATAATATTAGAAACGTTGATACAATAATTGACTGAATTATCATTAAATTCAGACTCTGATAAGTATTTGTAGCATCAGAATGTTAAATATTTTAAACATACTGGTTATCTTAATAATTTTTTATGCAACAGTAGTAACACTTTATTTGTAGATAAGTATTTCAGTATGTTGAAAGGGTTTTTCTAATAATTACAGTGTACAATTAGTTAAATCAATGTTGATCTTTAAAACTTTTAATTTTTATGTGATATTATTATTATATCCTCTTCTACTTTTCAGTCCTTTAGCTTAATAATCAATGCTTCGTGATTATTTTAAATCACTAACGTAAAATATAGTTCAAGATTTGCTTTACTTACTTTTTTGCCTCAGAGTTGTGAACTGCTTGAATAAGTATGTTATATATGAATTATGAAAATGCAATGAATGGAGTTCTACTTGGCATAAATGAATAAATGAAGCACCTTTTAATTACAGAATCTGTCATACCAAGTAGTGGCACTTTTCATGTAAAACTACCAAAGAAGCATAATGTAGAACTTGGCATCACCATAAGTTGTAAGTGAAGTAGCTTTTTTTCATCATCTTTTCTTTATAGTATTGCTTGTCAGTAGAGAATTGTAACATGGTAGTGTAGTAGTGTACAATTTATCTTGCTTTGTCAAACTAGAGTTATTGTTGTTATTGTTATTATTGTTATTTAAGCTGGAATTTACTAAATCACTTAGGTACATGAAATTTTGTCAAGCTTCTGCAATAATTACATCTTTCTTTTTGTAAATATAGTCAATGTTATTTATAGGAAGGATGAAATGTAAAAGAAATTACAAGCTTAGTCCTGCTGGAGAAAAGTTGAGGCACAAAATATTAATACAGAGAAACAGAAATTTTCACTACTTCACTGATTTGATTTGATTTTATACACACACAAATACAATATTATATGTGTTTGCGTGTGCGCACAGCTTTCCAGACATGTGGAATAGGATAGTTTGAAGTTCAGTAACTTCAATTGTTTACTACATCGTCTTTTTCAGGCATCCTCTAATGTGTCCCATCACCCAGAGAGTTGGGTTGGTGGGAACCTGTGTCAGCACCCTTTCAGGAAGCATAATGCAGAAATAATCACATGTGTATTTGTATGTGCCACTACTTACAAAAACAAAGAAATACTGAGGTTCTTCAGAACAGTTTCCTTTATTGTTCCTCACCTATATACAGAAATCTTGCCAAACTAAAGCATTTGCTTCATTAAAGATATACCTTGAGAACTCCCAGAGAGGAGTGCCTTAACTCTCTTCCTCCCCAGGAAATTACCTAAACTTTGCTGATACTTACTCCTCTGCAATGCACCCCTCCCTCCTGGGAATCCAGACTACATTCCACCTACATGTTTGTCTACACACATATTGTAACCAGTGTATTAATTCATAAATAGTCTAGAATCAAGGTAAACAATGATACAAGTCTCCAGATGTTACCCCGATTATTCCTGGTGATATAATTGGTCAAAATAAGTCCTGCAGTATTTAGCAAAGTAGGTGAATTAGTAACTGAATGGCACATTATTTTGTATGCGGTGCTAAAAATGCTTAGGCTATATATAGTATAAATGAGTTTTCCACAAAATATTCTGGATACAACACAATAATTCTGGTGCAACTTGTGGGTTCGTTGATTTATTTTTTAGCAAACTATTAGAACTGAGACATTATACTTTTATCAAGTGAATGCTGATATTAAAAGTAATATTACCATTTGATTTTAGAGGACAATCTGTTGAGCATTGTAATCTGGTATTTGACTCAGTTCTCATTTACTGAATTAGATAATTGATAACATAATATTTGTATTGTTATGTATGTAGTAAAATTAATTTTAGTTTTAATAAACTATATGTTTGAAACCTGCATTTAAGAGATGTAAGGATTATCAATTTAATTTAATTGGTTTGCTTTAAACCAATTAAGAGATATGCAATATATATTTTTGACAAATCAAATTCTGTAACATAAACCAAACTCTTTTGAAAAACCTACTGAAATATATGTATTAATGTTCAAATATTTTGCTGCAAATAATCCTGTATTGCATTCATAAAAAGAAAGCAGTTCACATTCTCTGGTCTTGATTTAAGTCATAAAAATAGATTTATATCTAACCAGTATATAATATTGGTTCTTCACAGGCATGAAATCTTTGTCAGTTCTGTGTTTGCAAGGTCTGATCCTTATTCAGTTCACATTTGAAAAGTTTATATAAGTTTACTTTTTTTATTTAGAAATGTATACTGCCTCTGGCATGCCACCTGGAAAACTTTTATTTCTAAAAATAATAGTAAAGGGGAATAGGAGTCCCTTATAATTTCTAAAATTTATTATTCAGTTTATATGCTTTCTTTCTATTTATTGCAATGTTTGTTGCAACATCGAGGTAGTGCACAACAATTCAAAAATGCCACAAATGCAAGAGAAAAACGCAGTCAAAAAAGTTGAAATCAAAATTAAAACCAGCAATTAAAATAAGTAGCAGGTAGAGAGCCAATTTGGTCTAGTGCTTAAGGCTTACCACACTAGAAACCAAGAGACTGTTAATTCTAGTCATGCCTTAGGCATGAAAGCCAGCTAGATGATCTCTCTCAGACCACGATGTCAAGCTTAGGCAACAAGTCAATCATTCAATTCCTATCACAACCAATGGATGAACACTTGATTTATCCAAAAAGTGGACCCTTCATTTGTGGGAAAATATTAGGAAGGAAAATAATCAGCATAAATATCATTGATTGGTAAAAGACATGTCTTCTTACCATGTTCCTAATTACTGGGAACTACTTAGAAAATATACTGCATAACCCAGAGACCACATAGGAACCATAGTCACTTTTACCGTGCTTAATAGACTTTTGCAAGATACTGTAATTTCTATACAATGAAACATCTTAATAAATCAAATACCTTTTTCACACACTTATCTAGAAGTAACATAGCAAGATTCAGCAAGATTTGTGTTGAATTAGACTACTGATGTATCCTAGAATATTTTTAATGGCTATTTTCAAATGGGAAGCATCATAAATTTTATTACTAGAAGGAAACAGGAGCCTGTGTAGGGTACCATTTGCAGTACAAATTGTGGTATATAGTTTAAGAAATTTTAATGGACAGCAATAATAATTTCATTCTTTCAAGAATTTCAAGAAATAAATTAAAGGAAACCTTTCCTGATATATATCCACAGTATAGATCAGATACTTATGCCAAGATAACATGTATAATATATAAAAAGAAAATTGCCCTAGTATAATACACCAAATATGCATATTCTCCTTCCATTTAATTTGGAGATGTTCTTGCTAGCATATAAAAATATATGTGTAAATATTTTCCATAAAATATTAATGATAGAGTAAAAAATTTAAGCAAATAAATGAACTTGTACACATTGGTAGACTGTTCACAAAAAATGGAAAAATGGATACAGTATTTTAAGCCATGCAAATGTTGATATAAAAGTAGTGGATGATAAATTGTCTGTTGGGAAAAATGAATGTTGTTGGAAAAGGTGGAAATAGCTATGAATAAGAGTATACTTCTGCCCACATTATTATATGGACAATGAGAGTAGGGTATGTCAAAAAAAAAAATCCAAAAAAGGGAATTCAGAGGAGTTATTATATGGACAATGAGAGTAGGGTATGTCAAAAAAAAAATCCATAAAAGTGAGTTCAGTGGGATCATTAAGAAGCATATGTAGTTAAAAAAAAGAAGAAAGGGTCAAATGTGAATGAGTGCTAAATTCATGTGGACTGAAGACAAAGATGAGTGACCAGCACAAAATAAGTACCCTGAGGTTCTTTAATCCCATAGAGAGAATGAATGAGGATTTACAAAAGAGAGAAAGAATAAATCATAAAACAAATACAGTATATGAACAAAAAATGAATGGATTAAGAAGAAGGGGAAGATCAAAATATTCTTCTTAGTTGAATGAAGTTGATACATCTTCAAAAACAAGACAAGTGAGAAGTTTAATGAACAAATGGTAACGTGACATGTATAATCATAGTGAACATGACAGTTGTTTATGAGAATAAAAAGAAAGGCAAAGGTATAGTGATTGATGTTGATGGAAACTGTTTCTTTTGTTTGGCTTATTATGTCTAATTTCTTTTTTACATCACATAAAGTTGCTTACCCCAAAGAGAAGGAGCATGTGGATATGCAGTTTTGGGGGATTATTTCAACTGCAAATATTTGTGTATTCTGTATTTCAGCTCCATCTAGTCGAAAACCAGGGGATCCTCTTGTTATTTCAGATATTAAGAAGGGAAGTGTTGCCCATAGGTGAGTGCTTACAAGGTGACAAAGATTATGTTGCCTGCTCACATTTCTCAAACTCCCTGGATTTTTAAATGTTCTGCAATTGTAAAAGCAAGTGCTTCCCTTGGTATAAAATGCTTTTATGTGCTACCTCATATATGTAAAACAAAAATCATTTTCATTCTTAAATTTAAAAAACTATCATTATTTGCATGAATATCCAAATCAGCTTGTTCAAAACATTAATCACATAATGTATTCCACTTATTAATAGAACTGGGACGTTGGAACTAGGTGATAAATTGCTTGCCATAGACAATATTCGACTGGACAACTGTTCCATGGAAGATGCTGTTCAAATCCTGCAGCATTGTGAAGAACTTGTAAAACTAAAAATTCGCAAGGATGAAGATAACTCTGGTATTCACAGTGAGCTATGAAACATTTTATGTATATAAAAAATGTCTTTGGGATGTAATATAAGTAAAATATTAAATGGAGAAAGTATTCATAATATGAATGATAATTTAGTACAGGCTAATGGCTTTGATGTTCCTGTCTTGTCAGAGATTGGAAGAATAAAACCTCCTCATTAATTTCTGACGAATGAGGAAAGTCACTTTGCTTGGATCATGTATATTTATCACAATGCCAGTTCAATACCCCTAGAGAAATGTTATACCGAAAAATGTTGTCTCAAGAATTTCAGAATTTTTTTTAAAAAAACCGACTGTTTTAGAAGACACCACATTTATTCAGATCCTCCCCCATATATACACATGTATAAATATACACACATAACTATTTAACTCCCTTGTCAAAATGTAAAGAATCGTACTAGCTTCACGTTTGAATATATTGGAATAAATAGGTGGATAGAAGATTGTGAAATATGAAATAATTGAATTCACAATAATCTAATATGTATGTTGTATTAGTTTTAAGTATTTTTTTTAATTGAAAGACTTTTTCAGAAATAAATAAATTCAGAGTAGTAAGATTATGCAAGATCGTATTATCTTTCACAGTTATGAAAAAAGATTGATGAGGTATTTTCAACAAGATTTTTCTTCATGATGTAAACTTTTTAAAACAATCAAATAATATATGCATGTATATGCATACAAGCAGTCCTCAACTTATGACCGATCACAACAGCTATTTGCGATCCGATTTTGATCTTATGACAGACATACACACACACACACACACACACCATGGTCATGTATTTGCATTTTGAGCACTTGGCAACTGGTTCACCTTTATGGCTATTTGCAACATCCCACGGTCATGCAATGTTCAATGTTTTTTGCCAGTTTCTGGCATTTACTTCTGGTTCCCAGGAAAAAAAATACCCCTTGGGTTAAATGAATTAATTTAATAAACACAGTGTTCACTTAACACCATGGCATTCATTTAACAACTGTGGTGCTCCCTTAATGACCACTTCAAAAAATGTCATAAAGTCAAGTCCAGTCATGTAGTGACCCACTTAACAATCACAATGACTTACAACCATAATTCCATAATTCACAGTCATAAGTCGAGGACTTCTTTTGCAAACACCCATACACTAGATACATACATGAAGGCATTCAACACAGTGAAATGTGGAATGGAATGGAAAAATTAATAAAAATGAAAATCAATATCTGAATTAAATTCATCTTAATTGTATTCTTCCTACCCTAGATAAAAAGAATTGTAAACCATTTTCAAATAATATATGAACCAGAAGCGCTAATAGAGCTTTATATAGATAATTAAGAGAAACAAACACTAACAAAGATTCTTACCCTAACTATATCAGGATTACTGTTGGAACCCATTGGTCTGAAATCTGCTTTTATCCCAATTTTCAAAATAACAAGAAAAGATACTGAACTGAGTCCAGTTCTGATGCTGAAATTAAAACTGGTGTTCAAGTAGCAATGGCTGACATGTTTGGCTCAGCTTTATATTAAATTGAACTAAAGGAGTGTCGGATGTGTTTATGGAAAATAACGAGCATTTAGATTTATATACCACTTCACAGTGCTTTACAGCTCTCTCTAAGTGGTTTTACAGCATCAGCATATTGCCCCCAACAATCTGGGTCCTCATTTTACCGACCTCGGAAGATGGAAGGCTGAGTTAACCTTGAGCCTGGTGAGATTCAAACTGCGAAATTGCAGGCAGCCAGCAGGCAGCAGAAGTAGCTTGCAGTACTGCATTCTAACCACTGCACCACCACGGCTCAAGATCTTTGCTTTAACTTCTTAAGGGCACTTAGTTACCTTTTACTGAGATACTGCATTGGCCCATTCACTTACCATTCACCTAAATGTGATTATCACCCTGATTATGAATCATCACATCTAGAAAGAAATTGTATATATTTTTACAGATATATTAGGTTTAAAATCCTAGCTTTGCTTCCACGAAAATGGAAAGAGATTTGCTGGTGTGCCTGTGACTTCACCTGTAGTCATCAACATAGAAGGCAGTAGTAGCTTAGATATGTATCTGAAGCATAACAGTTTGAGGATTTGTATGCTGATCATTTTTCTGAATGTATTATTTTTTTCATTCCTTCTTTTATAAGAGACCAATTGCATCCTCTTGGCATGTATTGCAGATGAACAAGAGAGCTCAGGAGCAATTATTTATACTGTTGAGCTCAAGAGATATGGAGGACCTCTTGGGATCACTATTTCTGGTACTGAAGAGCCTTTTGATCCTATTATCATTTCGAGTCTTACTAAAGGTGGATTAGCTGAAAGGTAAATTGACATAAAAGTATTTGTAATATTCAAGTGTAAGAGGTTGTTCAACCTATGTAATAATTCTTAGGAATATATAGATTTTTTACAAGTATCACAAATGAAATAATTACCTTTAGCCTTTTTCTCTTGATATATATTATGAGATGAAGATGGTGATGATAATGGTGATGACAACAATGATGATGATTTTTGGAACATGACCTACTGTTACCATAAATCATTAAAGATCCATCAGTGGTAAAAGAGCTTGACTAAGAGCAGGAAAACACAGATTCTAGTCTCCCCTTGGGCAAAAAGCCAGTTGTATGACTTTGAGCCAGTCACTCTCTCTCAACTCAAAAACAATATCAGACTCGTGTCAGACTCTGTACAAACTCCCTGAAGAAACAAGTATCATGCTGAGTTGATAAGAAAACTAAAGGAAACTAAATCACACTAGTCCCACTCTCTCTCTCTCTCTCTCTCTCTCTCTCTCTCTCTCTCTCTCTCTCTCTCTCTCTCTCTCTCTCTCCCTCGCCCCCCCCCCCTCCCTCTCCCCCCACCGCTCTCTCTCGCTCTCTCTCTCTCTCCTAGAAGAGCAAATGGGGGTGGAGAAGAGAAACCTTGCTGAATTCCATTCCATTCCATAGCTCGGAAGCGCTCCGTGTCTGGAA
>QLTV01002141.1:2029995-2055620 GCA_003457575.1 Thermophis baileyi
GACAATTATTTTGTGGAGGCTTTTTGGCTGTACCACATAAACTAGTAAGCAGTTCAGGAGATTGTTGCTCCCTTTGTTACAAATAAATATTATAAAAAAATAAATTCTGTTTGTGATAATTGTTTGGCTACACTATATTTTTAATATGCTAGTTGTGATAATTTTATGCCAAGTCAAATTGTCCATAGTCATATTTTATGTTCCTAAAGTAACAGAATGACTTTCAATCTTAAAAAGACAAAAAAGTGCTAATGTAGCATTTTTTTCAATTTTTCCGAAAATTTCCATTTTTTCCCCAAAAAATTTTCCGGAAATTTTACCTCTCTAAGCATTCTGTTCTATAAATTCTTTACGTGCCTCATACACGGCTCTTACTGGGTTCAACAACTAATCTTCAGTTACTCATGCAAACATTCCATACGTCAAGCCTAATTCACATTATTATACCCTGTCTCAAAATCAACAAATATACATTAAATTTCTCACATTTATATTTTTCTGCCAAAGAGTAAAAAATCTGTTCTGCACATCCTCTGCCCACCTAAAACCACACTACAGTTCCGAAATCTTGCCCACTGTCATCTCTCGTATGCATTCAATGAGAATTCTGCTGAACATGTTCTAGGCACATTTAACAAACTAATCTTCCAGTGGTTTTTGCATTCACTCTCGCTGCTTTGTTTTGATGATTAATAACAGTGTTCTTCCTCTCTTTTCGGATCTTTTAAATGATCACACAGTGACTCCATAACCAAGCCACTTCTATGTTACAACATTTGTTCAGATACACTATCTACTCCTGCACCTGCAAAATGGAAAGGATAACATTTTCACACTGCAGAGTGTACTCCATATTAAATCACTCGTAAGAATAAATAATGCATAAGGTTCATGATAATATCAGGGGTATTACTACCCTGATTGTTACTACTAATTCTCTCTCTGTCCGCATCAACAACATGGGTTATAACTATTCCTTCCATGCTAACACATATCTTGAAGTGAAAAAGTTGCATCCTTTAATATTATGTACTGATGCTTGTTAATGTTTTTTGTTTAGCTGGAAGTACGAAGTAAAGTAACTGTTAATGTTCCTATTTCTGTTTGCCTTGGACTGCAAAAAAACTATCAAGTTATTTTCTTAAGACTTTGGAAGTATAAAACAGTAAGCTCAATAAATGTGCAACTTTAGTTTACATATTACTTTGAAAGAAACTGAGCCCTTTGCTGGTGCAAAGATAGCTGGTTCTATATTGGCTATCTGTTTGCAGTCATAATGACAAGATCTTTAAAAGTAAAAATAATGTTATTACACATACATAAATTACGTTTTAAAATAAAAGCAGGGGGAAATTATGTTTTTTTTAAAATTATATGTTAAATGCTTTGCTCAGGTTATTTTTCATGTTTTATTTAACTCATGTTTCAGGACAGGTGCAATTCATATCGGAGACCGAATCTTAGCAATAAATAGTAACAGTCTGAAAGGGAAACCTTTGAGTGAAGCCATTCATTTGTTACAGATGGCAGGAGAGACAGTGACCTTGAAAATAAAAAAGCAGACAGATGGTGAGTGTGTCAGGTATTCCACGGATGCCTTTTCTGCCATATCAGGAATGTGTTGTGCATATATTTATGAAAGTGACATTTGCCTGTAGTATCTATTAGATATTTAGGACTGTAGAAATAAATCCATGTTATATAAAAATAGAGATGTAGTGATTTTTTGCATTTATTGCAAAAGACAGCAAAAGCAATGAGACTGAGTTGCCCAAAAGCTAATCCCATTTATTGTTTATAATTTTTATGTAATACTCAACATTAGAAAGCAGTGGTCCTGCTCATTTGGATACCTGGTTAGTTTTCAATAAAAATGGTTCCTGAAGAACATGGGAGAAAAGAAAAGGGTACAATGATGGAATAAGGTTAAGGGCACCTAAATATACAGTGCATGTTCAACCTAGAAAGAAGAAAAAAAGTACAGGAATGAGTTATTCTTTTAAGCCTTGTTAAAAAAAAAGTGGGGTCCTTTTGGGGAACTGCAGAAGGCCCTGTCCCCCAGAAAACACACAAAAGTTGGGAGTGTCTAATTGCCCAGAATCTCAATCTGTCTACTGGGCCCAAAATTCACAATAAAGTTAATCAAGATACAACTTTTCCAGTATTTACTAAATTATAAAACAATGAATAATAAAGGAAAGCATGAAGATTCAGCCCATTAAGGCTAGAATACATAAAATATTTCAACTGTTTATTTACAAGCTGTAAGAACTAGTAACAGGATATGAGTCAGTAAAGAATATGGAAAAAATGTTTCTGATTAATAAATTGATCTAAAATAATGGACTTGCTTGTTGCTACCTAAGTCCCCAATATTTATCTAATACACTTGTATTTACCAACTTTCCAAACTGTCTCAACAGATATTTGAACATATTGCTTGCACTGATTTCACCCATAATTCTATATTATTTTGCTTGTACCATGCATTTTCTAAAAGCAAAAGCCTCTACTAACAAGAGTAAATATAGTTAAACTAGTAGTAGCTTAGAAATATCTGGGGCTCAAGGAGGATTTGTAGTTCATTCAGTGTTCCCACTGACTTTTTTTAATGTATATTTTGTAGTATTGTTATTCTACAAACTTAATATCCAATCATCAGTTATCTAGCAGTGCTAGGCATCTAGATGTATTCATTATGCTACACTAACTTTTGGCTCTGTGAATTGTTGCTTTTGATACACAGATATTAATTATAGATATTAGTTATGATTTATTGCGAGGTCTAACAACATTTGTTGTTAATTAAAATAGGTAGTATAATAACAGTGTGTGTTTCTGGGTAGCTGCTGCAGACACACACATATATACACACACATACACACATACACCCATACACACACACACACACACGTGCACACATATATATACATATATAGATTTTCAAAAATTAGTACGTGGGAAGGATGAGGCCATATAAACATTTCAGTAACACTTCTAAAAATGAAATAATATAGTTGTTCTGTCCTTAGCAATGTATGTCCTTCCCTTTTAAAAAATGCTTGCTTTTCTAATAGAATTGGCTACTGCAGACTAAGCTGCAGGATCAACCAATATGGAAACAGGTTCTTTCTCTATTATACCTCCTCTTTGTACAAATACAAAGAAAATAAGACTGTTCAAAGCATTTGAAAAAGGTTTCTTGCCATGCACAGAGGCCAAAAAAGTACTTGAAACACTGAAGCAGCTATGGGCTTTAGAAAACTTGCATAGCTACTTTAAAAGCTGCTTCTGGCCAACTCCCCATGGCTGTTCCCATCAAAGCAAAGTGGTTGGCCATACATATATATGTGGAGACTGTTGACAGAAACTCTGAAGCCACTGCACAAGCCTTGCTAAAGATCCAGCTGCTTTAATGGTTCCAAAAGAGTTGTTTTGCTTGTGCTCCCAAGTAGTGTGATATATCTTATTTGAATGTGTTACACAACTCTGTTAGATGCTTGACTCCCATCAAGCCAACTGTGAGTCATAAGGGGAGAGGGCCTTTCCATTGTTCCATAGATATAATTAATGTGGGAGAGAGTCTGTTTGTCTAAGCTTTCTATTGGAAAAAAATGGTTTTCTATGCACTTAAGATGAATGTATATTTAAATTTATAATGAATGTATAACACGTCTTCCTTTCTATCAGCATCAAGTCCCAATAAATTTTCTGCCTCTGGTCATACAAATGAATTAAGTGATGCTGAAGATGATACAGCCACCACACAAAAACCAGGCAAGCTATCTGAAATCTATTCCACGACTGTCCCAAGTGTGGACAGTGCTGTAGAATCATGGGATGGCTCTGGAATGGATAACAGTTATGGAAGTCAAGGTAGGGATCACGTGTTTATTTTGATGTACTTAGTATGGGAACATCCAGGAGTGAGGCTAGTAAACCTATTAAACCTCTTGTTATGTTTGAGAAGCAAACTCACCTTTTAACTGTCTTGTGGAAATCTCGTTAAAACTGCAGTTCTAATGTGCTAATTCTTGCATTCAGCTAACCTTGATTTCATGTCACTGTGACAGGTTTTAAACATATATCAACATACAAAGAGCCTTCTGCTGGTTTTACTAATGTTTCAGTGACTAGCTCATAGCTCACCTATAGCTAAACAGGTTTATCCTTCAAGCTTAGCTTAATATAAGATCCAGAACACATTGAAGGTATTCATTGATATGAACATCTGAGGCCCATTCATTGTTCTTTTTTAACCTGACTAGTAAAGATTTATTGTAAACTGCCAAAGGGGAGCATTAAAAAAAAATCATTCCTTTGTTGCCCTTTTATTTCTCCTTCATCCCTTTGACATTAAGATGTCAAGAGGCTTTCTAAGTAAGAACAGTTTTTAACAGCAGCAAGATTCTTTTAAAAGAAAACATATACTTAGCATTTAGGATTTAATTATTATTTTAACCATTGTCATTTAAATCTTGAACATAATTTTGAAACAGAGAAATGCAGAATTTAAAAGTCTTGGTTTGAAAATGTACAAATACTGTAATCTTCTAGATGGAAAATCAAACCACTGTTTTATATATTGACTTTAAAGTATATTAAGATAAGAAATGTCAAAAGGTTGGTTTGGGGGGGGGAATCACTGCTTTTTAGCTTTACACATTTCTTTTCATTATTTGTTAAAGCAGCATCAAAATGAGCTGTTCCTTATAAAGCTGAATGTCTAATTTTTTTTGAGGCCAAATCCCCGATTTTGTATAAATACATTAATAAATTTCCTTTTTTAAAATTTGGGTAGAAATTATATTGCTTTTAAAAAACATGTTTATAGGTGTAATTTACAAATACAGAGCCGTGGTGGTGCAGTGGTTAGAATGCAGTATTGCAGGCTAATTCTGCTGGCGGCTGGCTGCCAGCAGTTCAGCAGTTCTATCCTCACCAACTTAAGGTTGACTCAGCCTTCCATCCTTCCGAGGTGGGTAAAATGAGGACCCAGATTGTTGGGGGCAATATGCTGACTCTGTAAACCGCTTAGAGAGGGCTGTAAAGCACTGTAAAGCGGTATATAAGTGTAAGTGCTAAGTGCTATGTTTGAACAAATTTAATTTAATAACATTATCACTGATAAACTGATAAAAGATAGGGTCTGTCTTCCAAACAGAATCAGATATATTTAATTTTTAAATATGTAGTTTGGAAATTAATATAGCAGTACCTATCTAAAAATACTGAGATTATAGTTACAATTATATATATAAACAATATGAAATATAATTTGTAATACAGGTAGTATTATGATGACAACTGGGACTGGGATTGCCACTGCTAAGTAATGCAGTTATAAAGTGAGACATCATGTGACCTCATCACTTAGCAATGATAATCCATGTGGTCGCCATTGCTTCTGTAGCTCCAAGGCATGCAGATTATTAAGCAGGAAACAGCAAGAGTCCCAGGTAAGAAGCAGAGGGTGCTGTGGGGGGGAATGTTGCGGGAGAAGCCCAGGAAGGCTGGAGGAAAGAGGGTGCGATGCTACACAAGCACAGGGATGCCAGGGAAGGAAGACTTCCCATGAGTACAGCGGGGTCAGGAGACTTACCATAGTGACTTGCAACCTTCCCTGCCAGCTTCCCCATTGACTTTGCTTGTGGGAATCCAGCAGGGAAGGTAGCAAATGGAGACCGTATGACCATAGGGCACTGTAACCATTGTTAAGTGTGAGCTGGTTGTGAAGTGCTAGAATCACAATCACATGATCATGTGGATGGTACGATAGCCAGAACTTTGAGGACTGGGAGTAGGTATCACATGTTCGCAACTTTGAACAGTCACTGAACAAGTGATAGGTAAGCAAGGGCTACCTGTATATATACAGAAAAAATATCAATTTGATCAGAAATAATTAAAAGCCCTATATTTAAAGGATTTGAACTTGGTGCCTGCAAAATAGCAGAAATATCTCTGAATGATGTGATATAACCCTCATGCTGAACATCATCCAGGCAAAACACTTCTAGGAATAGACATGTAATGAAATGAAATGTGATTCTAATGCGTGAATAGGAATAGCAGGAGCAATACAATAACAAAGAACTTGGAAACAACAGAAAAAAGAAGTTACTTGGGGAATGAAGGCTCTACTAGAACAATCAGACTAAGTACCATAAACTATATATTGTATTTAGTTCAAGCTTCCTAGAACTAAATAAATAAAGTGTATGTCTCTGGCTATTCTATATAGTAATAAACCCCATAAATAGATCAATATAGACAATCCTCAATCTATTTGTGTTGCCGTAGTACCTTGAAATTGCAAGATAGATTACTGTTGGCAGGATAATCTTTTCCTTTTAAAAACAAACAAGAAATTAGAGTAAGTGGCCTTTAAGAGGCAAACCTCTCCCATCCTTGAACTACTAGCATCATTAGGACTTAAAATTATATTTTGGGCCATTCCAGAAGGGTTTTTTAAATGTAGAAACTGAGGTGATTTGCTTGCAGAGATTTTCCACGAAGGGAAGGGAAGGTCCCCACCACTTCTGGTAGTATTGCCTATCACTTTCCTTCTGGTCCAGCGGATTGTGGCTCCCATAAAAGTTCCCCATACTTTCTATATGATGAATAGATTTCAAATAGCATTGATTTCTCAGTAGTATTGTGTTCGACGTGCAGAAATGAGAGCAATCAACATAGATTTAAATGGAAACATATCATGTTGTTCATAATAAGATTGTTTTTAAGAGTATAACATAATTTCAGTTTGCCCTTCCAAGAGAGTTCAGGCATATACAGTAACTACAAGTTAATTCTAGCTAATGCTTATAATCCACATATATTTGATACAATAAATAATAGCTTAAATCATACAATGGTTGGAAGAATAATTTAACATTACATTTTTTTTTAATTTTACATAGTCAACTGTAATCAACATATGGTTACTTTTTAGGTCCCAATTATCAGGCTTCAGGATACAACTTCAATACCTTTGAATGGAGAAGTCCAAAACAAAAGGGTAGTTTATCTCCTTTGAATAGGTCCCGAATCAACTCCTTCCATGATACAGGGTTAAGTGATGATGACTGGGATAAACCAGTAGCAAGTAGGTAAGTACTGTGCTACACACTGAAATATTTACTACACATAGTAGCACGTTCTTGTATTGATGTACTTTTCAGGACTGTTCAAAACTTCAGATATGGAGGCATGTAGGTGCTTTTGAGTAGGGACCTGTTTGCAACTCCAGAAGAGGTACATCCACTTCAAAGAGTTTCAGGCAGATGCAGCATTTGCCTTCCCCCAAAGCACCTTTTTTGTCTTTGAAACTAAAGTACTGAACAGACCTATCACAGATTGCCAAGGAATTCAAAATGCTCAGTTGCCAATTTGTCCTCAAGTTGCTGAGATATATTGACAATTCATGCTATGTGAGATTAGTAATATTCAAGACATGTGGTAAGGCTGACAGCAAGCTGTGTGCAGTTGGTGAACCTTTGTGTATAGGTCATTAACTGTTGATATTAATTCAAAACTGAAAGGTATTGAAGGAAGTTTTAGTTTCCATTTCCTGTCTCCTGTCTTCATTATGTTTGATGGATCATTCTCAGATTCATCCTTCAGTACTTAGGAGGTTTCACTGTGGTTTCCACATAAATCAGTAAATATGATACTGTGGTATCATACTGTGAAGAAGGGACACACAGAGAGACAACTAAAAGATATGGCTGCTTTGACATCAGTGCTACAATTTTCTAAGGGGTAACTTTTTGATGTGGTCTCAATTTTTAAATGTTAATAGTGATAGTACATCACTTTTTAGACATTTATCATCACCAGCTATAAGTTTAATTAACCTTACTTAGACACCTGATTTGGACAAATTTATATTCAAGCTTTGACTTCTATTTTGTTAAGATAAATGCATGAGGGTCTCTTGAACCAGTATTTCCATTATGGTAGCAGAGCCATATCTTTAAATATGAATCTGTTCCATATATATCTCAACGTATGTGGCCTTTAAGTCGGTATTGACTCCTGGTCACTACATGGACAGGTCTGTGCAGTTTTCTTGGCAAGATTTTCCAAAAGTGGTTTTCCCGTGCCTTCTTCCTAGGACTATGAGAGAGTAACATAGACCAAAGTCACTCAGCTGCTTTCATACCTAAAGGAGCATTAGAACTTATGGTCTCCTGGTTTCTACCCTACTGCCTTTAACACTATACCAAAATGGCTCTCTATATGACAGTGGCAGAAGGATTTACGATTCAAGATCCTGAACCAACCCCAATATCTAACATTTTGTAATGCAGCCTCTTCCACCAGGAAATTTTCTCCTTGCTAGGTTCCTTCTAACATAACTTCAACTGAGAATTAAGCCCAGCTGAGGAAAAAATGTATCAAGAGTGATTTAGTGCTTCTGCCCATATGGTTTTGCCATAGATTAGATATAGTTTAGGTCTATGTAAAAAGATTTCTGTATTCTAATTGTCATCTTTCTTAATACATATTCAAAATTCTATTTGACACTTTTGCTCTTTCCCCACTCCCTATGTTGCTTTAACTTTTACATAGACATCACTATTGCTAATTTCCCCATTATAGTGTAATCAGTATAGTTAAATATAGGAAATGTTGATATTAATAATAGATTAACGAACTATAAGAACTGTACTTCTTGTAATTTTGGGATTCATATATAATTTCTGCTGGTCATGACAAACTCTTTTGAGTCAGATCCAAACTCTTGACAAATAGAAGTGAAGCAGGCATTTACTAACTAATCCTGGCATTTATTCCAATGCCATTACCAAGTAGCTATTTATTATATCATGTGTATACCAGTCTAACCCACTAGATGCTAACCAGCTTACTTACATACACTCATAAAAACAAAAATCTAATTAAGGTCAAATAGGAAAATTAAAAACAAGTCCAAAAGGCATGCATTGCAATTTCCATACCTTACTCAGAATTGGCATCTGACTAGAAGAGATCAAAATCATCCTCTTCATCTAAAATTTTCTGCAATTCAAATCCAATCACTTCCTCTAAAATCTTCCTTAAAAAGGAGGAGTGGAGTGTAGGCTGGAATAGTCCAACACTATTGGAACAAGTGATGTCTTCTTCAGAAGGTAAGAAACCAATGCCTCTGAGACAGAAGATACCATCCCGTCTCTGTTCAAATCATTAGGTTAGCATCTCAAATATAATTATATTCACATCCTCAGCTAACTGAAGGGACAGATGGAACATAGAACTAGCCTACAGGTGAAGGAAATCATATTACAAGGAACCGTGTCTACTTTCTGAAAAATTGCAAATTGAAATGAAATAAATCCCAAATATTTTTACAAGATGATAGTCATCTCCCTAGAATATGTTCCTGCCTAATGGAGTTCAAGTTTGAGCACATTTATTTATTCTACTTTTATGCTGCTGATTCCTAAAGAGACCCAGAACAGCTAATAGTGTCAACATAGAATAAAACAACAATCCCCAATCTCAAATGCATATAAAGAGTGGAAAAATAAAAAAGATTTTTGAAGTAGATAATATAAGTATCATTGGACTGCAGACCCCACCTTCAGTTATAATACACCATCTTCCTGTGCCAGGCAGAACAGGTGAATCTTCAATATTTTCCTGAAGCCTAAGAGAGACAATGCTGATTAGGAGTCTGTCCAGAGGGGTTCCAAAGAATAGGAGAAGCTAGTGAAAATGTCCATTTCTGAGGCCATATTATGTGACAGTCCCATATAGACAAAACCTGGATGGAGTTAACCATATATGTTGTTAGTTGAACTCTGTGTAGGGCCTTAAAGGTGACAACCAGCCCTGTAAATCACAGTTGAAAGCTGACTGAGAAGGTTTCAAATTCACCCATCACAGCTCAGATTGTTACTTTCTGTACTAGGTGCAATTTTCAAATGCTCTTTAAGGGCAGTTCCTTATAATAATACTAACAGGAAGTGTCCAGGTCATGAATGATTCTGCACAGGGCTTCTGGTAGCACAATACCAATGAAGAAGAAAAATAACAGCTCTCAAAAGAAACCAGCATGGCTGCATAAAGAACTCTCTGAAAAATTGAAAGACAAAAAGGACAAGTATAAAAAATGGAAAGAGAGCCACATAACTAAGGCAGAATATAAGCAAATAGCTCGAGCCTGCAAAGATGAAGTAAGGAAAGCTAAGGCTCATAATGAACAAAGGCTTGCAACAAAAGTCAAAAATAACAAAACAAAAAAAAAAGCTTCTTCCAACATGTTAAAAATGAGAAAAAAGTCAAGGAAACAATTGGTCCATTGGTGGGAGAAAGTGACAAGAAGGTGACAAGCAACAGGGAGAAAGCAGAACTACTTAACTCGTTTTTTGCATCTGTCTTTACACAAAGGGAAAAAAAAAACAGTCCAACCAACACCATAAAAAACCGATTTAAAATAAATCTTATTTTAATATTTTAAATCATATAAAATAGGGAAGAAAATGGTAAGTAAGCATCTGTCCATCCTAGACAAGTTCAAATCACCAGGACCAGATGGATTACACCCCAAGGTTCTGAAGAAACTGTCAGACGTGATCTCAGAACCACTGAACTATATCTTTCCAAGATCCTAGAGCACTGGGGAACTACCAGACGACTGGAAAAGAGCTGATGTAGTTCCCATCTTCAAAAAAGGGAAAAAAATAGATGCAGGAAACTTCAGACCTATCAGGAAATACCTAGAGGCAAACGAAGTAATAACCAAAAGCCAACATGGGTTTGTCAAAAACAGATCATGCCAGACAAATCTTATTGCATTATTTGACAAAGTGACAAAATTAGTGGACCAGAGGAATGCTGTGGATATAATTTACTTGGACTTCAGTAAGGCATTTGATAAAGTAGACCACAACCTACTACTTGATAAGACAGAAAATGTGGGTTAGACCGCATCATCACCAGATGGATTGGTAACTGGCTGACCAAACACACTCAAGGTGTAGTCCTCAATAGAACTGCATCTACATGGAGGGAAGTATGCAGTGGGGTACTCCAAGGCTCTGTTTTAGGCCCAGTACTTTTCAACATCTTCATCAATGATTTGGATGATCAAATTTGCAGAGACACCAGACTGGCAGGAATAGCCAATACTTCAGAAGATAGGCTTAAGATACAGAAGGATCTTGACAGACTTGAACATTGGGCGCTATCTAACAAAATAAATGGTGAAAAAAGTAAGGTTCTACACTTAGGCAAGAAAACTAAAATGCACAGCTACAGTATAGGTCCGTGATGGCGAACCTATGACATGCGTGCCAGAGGTGGCACGCAGAGACCTCTCTGCTGGCATGCGCGCCGTCGGCCCAGGTCAGATCTCCGTGGCGTTTCTTTCGTGAGCTTCTGTTTCCCTGCAAACGATGAAACAGATGCTCACGAAAGAAAAAGATCTTACCTCTTGCCGCGCTGCTGGTGTTGGGATGCCCCACCTCCTGCCGGCCAGCTGGTCTTCAGGTCTCTGCTGTGCATGCGCACATGTCTGCACATGTGCACATTCGTGCATATTCACACATGCGCACGTTCACACATGTCAACACATGCGCACGTTCGTGCATGTCCACGCATGCACATGCATGTCCGCACGCGTTTGTGCATGCGCACACCTTTCAGTTTGGGCATGCGCACGCACGCAGTTTGGGCACTCGGTGTCTAAAAGGTTCATCCTCACTCAATAGTAGTAACTGTGAGAGGGATCTTGGAGTCCTAGTGGACAATCATTTAAATATGAACCAGCAGTGTGTTGCAGCTACCAAAAAAGCCAACACAGTTCTAGGCTGCATAAACAGAGGGATAGAATCAAGATCACGTGAAGTGTTAATACCACTTTATAATGCCTTGGTAAGGCCACACTTGGAATACTGCATCCAGTTTTAGTCACCACGATGTAAAAAAGATGTTAAAACTCTAAAAAGAGTGCAGAGAAGAGCAACAAAGATGATTAGGGGACTGGAGGCTAAAACATATGGTTGCTGGAATGGTTGCTGCAATTGGGTATGTCTAGTTTAATGAAAAGGGGTGACATGATAGCAGTGTTCCGATATCTCAGAGGCTGCCACAAAGAAGCAGGAGTCAAGCTATTCTCCAAAGCACCTGAGAGCAGGACAAGAAGCAATGGATGGAAACTAATCAAGGAGAGAAGCAACCTAGAAATAAGAAGAAATTTCCTGACAGTGAGAACAATTAATCAGTGGAACAACTTGCCTCCAGAAGTTGTGAATGCTCCAACACTGGAAGTTTTTAAGAAGAGATTGGACAACCATTTGTCTGAAATGTATAGGGCAGTGATAGTTAAACTTTTTGGCACCAAAACTGGAGCGTGCACATGCACGCGCGCACGCACCAGAACACCGGAGCGCCAGAACTCGGAAGAGAGCAGCTGGCCAGTGCGCATGCACGCAGTGGCCAGCTGCTCTTCCAGGTTCCATCACACACATGCACGGAGGCCAGCTGGTCTGGCGCGCATGCGCGCGGCGGCCAGCTGCTCTTCCGAGTTCTATCACGCGCATATTCTATCCTATCCTATCCTATCCTATCCTATCCTATCCTATCCTATCCTATCCTATCCTATTCTATTATTATTCTATTCTATTATTATTCTATTATTCTATTCCATTCTATTCTTACCTGGAGGATGATCTCTCCCAGAATTTCCTGTAGCTGTTAAAAAGGAATGGAAGGAGAGAATTATGAGGCACTCCACAAAGTACAGGTCTCATGGCAGGTCTCTCTTCTCCCACTACCACCAACTTCTACTTCAGGAAGGAGAACAACCAATACAAAACAATATCTCCCACTCTAATCCTTTGGAGATAGTCCAGAAGAATACCAAGCTCTGTGATACTAAATGCTATAAGAAGTCAAGGAGGACCAAGAAAGTTATACTTGATGATCTTAGCCTTTCCAATGGTCATCCATAAGTGCAAAAAATGCAGTCTCCATTGTGTAACCTGGCCTGAAACCTGACTGCCAAGAATTTGAACATTCTACTTTCTGTAGGGCTTTGTGAACTTGCAGGACCACCACTTTCTCCACAATCATCCTTGAAAGGAAGGTAAAAGATAAAGTTATCCAAAACTTAACAGATTGAATGACAGATGCTCGAGTAGGAGATGTAGCATTCCTGACTCAACAAAGCATTGATAATTGCTCAAATGTCTGCCACCTCAAAGATGGCTTTGCATCTTTCCTTATCTTCATAATTTTCTGCATGCTTCTAACTCCACAATTTATAGCAGGTAGAATGAACTAAGAATAAGAGAATAAAAACTAAGAATAAAAGCAGTGAAAGTGACTGCCCAAAAGAAAAGCAAACCAGAGGCTTGTTATTTTTGGAGATCTGATAATTATCTATTTGTCTGCCAAGATATTGTTACTCATTTTATATTTCACATTTGTATAATTGGAGACAGAGAGAAAGAGAGAGAAAAACAGAGAGGGAGAGATTTTCAGTACATTGATTTTTTAAAATCAACAGCAGTTTGGGTCAAGTCAGTACAGACCTCTTATTGTATAAATTCTTATACCAGTCACTCCACAGCCCATTCATCAGCTGTGTCTCCTCTGCCTTGTTGTCTAGCTCACACCTGAAAATCCTTGTTGTTACTTTGCATTGCAAGCATTTTCTGTGAAGCTCATTGTGATATTCTCTATAACTTTAGAAACCTTTCTCTGAATCCAGCTTTACAGGTGTCCCTGAGCCTGACCAGGAGGAAAACTTCTGGTCCCAAGCACTGGAAGATTTGGAGACTTGTGGACAGTCAGGAATTCTGAGGGAATTAGAGGTAGAAGCAATCTACTCCTTCATAATAGACTAATTTCTGTTTTCAATTAACACTCATTTTTGTTGGGTTTTTCCCCTCCTTTTTTCTAAGTTTGCATTAATCTCACAAAATCATTTTAAAGCTTTAACCCCTCTCCACAGGACAAGGTTGACAGGCGTCTGTATTTGAGAAACATGGCTCTCTTGGTACTTACCCTTTAGTGTTTATATTTTTGCTTGCATAGCTGCCTTTGCTAACCCCCAATTAAGCAATTATCTTCCATGGATCTGCTGCTGAAATGTGTGTGAGCAAAAGCTTCTCCTGTGCTACTTCTGGCTGCATTTGTTTGCAGGCTTACTTTGCCTTAACAGCACACATTCCATTCTCTTCTAGCTGCTTTTATAAAAGTTTTCCTGGCATGTATCTCTTGCAACAGAACTGAATTTGAATTATAGGGAACATAAACGAAAACAAAATTTCCACACATTTTTACAATTAGATTCACCACATGAACTAATATAGCTACAAAAGATTTGTATATTCCATGGGATTTTTTTTGCTGTTGCAATCTGATGTTAATCACAGTTACATATGCCATATTCACTTTGCACTCAGTTATTTTACTTCAAAAATAGAATAATTAGAAACTTTAAAAAAACCTTGGCCATACAGGTAGTCCTCAACTTACGACCACAATTGAGCCCAAAATTTCTGTTGCTAAGCAAGACATTTGTAAAATGAGCTTTGCTCCATTTTACTACCTTTCTTGCCACAGTTGTTAAGTGAATCACTGCAGTTATTAAGTTAGTAACATGGTTGTTAAGTGAATCTGGCTTCCCAATAGACTTTGCTTATCAGAAGGTCGCAAAAGGTGATCACATGACCCTGGGACACTGCAACCGTCATAAATATGAATCAGTTGTCAAGCATCTGAATTTTGATCACGTGACCATGGGGATGCTGCAATAGTTGTAAGTGTGAAAACCGGTCATAAGTCACTTTTTTTCAGTGCCATTGTAACTGTGAAGGTCACTAAATGAACTGTTGTAAGTCGAGGACTACCTATATACCTTAATTACAACAAAAATTAATATTCTTAGTTTAATTCTTTAGAAGGGTGTGTCTGCAAGAATTTTCTTTTATGTTCTTTTAAATTCCCAATGTTGCAAAATTGTAAAAGTCTCATTTCATCGTTATGTCATATGGAAATCAGAGAGTCATCACAATGAATGTGAATGGCATTGACAAAATAAAAATCATGCTACTCAAGTTGACTGCATAGCCTCAGATCCGTAGCTTCCATATTGCATGCCTGTTATTTTAATGTGGATATGTTTTATATTTAATTGACATTCTGAGTACTTTGGAGAAATGGCTTGTCAGTTTGGTTTAGTTCGGCCTAAGGCATGTAGCTCAAGCTTCTCTTATGGATTTTCTTCCTAAGAGCACAGCAAATGGATATGGGAATAGAATGAATATTTCAATAAGTTGAGAATTTTTTTCATTTAAGAAACCTTTTAAAAAGTGAAATTAATTGGGTATAGGTATTATCTTACTTATCAGTCTTGTGGACAGTTTTGCAAATTAATTGTTTCCTATCAGTCTAACCTTAACTTTCATTCCTCTCAAAGTAGATCTGATGTTTTTTAAAATTATTATTTTGGTAATAAGGAAAAATGCTTAAAGAATATGTCAGAAACTAAAACATTTTTTAAAAATTAATTTAAACCCTAAATTTATTGCTTTATTACAAACCAGAGGAAATACTGGAAATAAAAATACATCTTTATATATGTAATGAGAACATTGCTTGCTAAATACAATTAAGTATATAATGAAAGTGTAGCATAGGTGAGAATTTTGGTTTAGCACTGAGCAGGGAGTAAGACAAAGGTCTGCAATGTCTTCTTGGTTGTTAATAGCAATAGCAATAGCACTTAGACTTATATACCGCTTTACAGTGCTTTACAGCCCTCTCTAAGCGGTTCACAGAGTCAGCATATTGCCCCCAACAATCTGGGTCCTCATTTTACCCACCTCGGAAGGATGGAAGGCTGAGTCAACCTTGAGCCGGTGAGATTTGAACCGCTGAACTGCAGCTAGCAGTCAGCTGGAGTAGCCTGCGGTACTGCACTCTAACCACTGCGCCACCTCGGCTCTTTCATTAATGAATTAATGAATAAATTTAAAAGTCATGTTTGTGACTTTGAAATATAGGATGAGTGTTGGTGGTACAAAATCAGTGTGCACCTTTGTATATAATCAGTGCTCTGCTGTAGACTGAAAACCCAAATGATTTGGGTTCATAGCTCTGAAAATTAAAATATTGAAAAGCAAAGTAGTTGTGTTTGTTGGAGAAATGGGGTGAATGATTGCAAATGATATGTAAATAGGGTAAATAGATAAATGGGTGGGAATTATATAGAAACTTAAGATTACAAATGTGTTATGCATTATGATAACCAAAGGTTTGGCAAAGGAAGCAAAGTTGACTATATATAGGAGTGTGTTTCTGTCCACATTGCTATGTTGAAGTGAGAGTTTGATATGTCAGGTGAAACATAAAAGTAATTTAAATGCAGTGTGAATGGTGATGCTGCCAACGTTTTGTATGCATGTCGCAGGCTATGGAGGAGGAACAAGCTAAAGCTTAACCCTGCCAAGACTGAGTAGTTGTGAGGTTTTGGACACATACACACCCCAAACTGGAGATATTTCATATTTAATCTTCTTTGGAATGACAGACCACCAGCACCAGCACCACCCAAAGAACTGGTGCACAATTTGGGGATCTTCTTGGACTCACAGTTACTGTTCAAGGAGCAGGTGGCAATGAGACAAAAAAGGCCTTTATGTAAATCTATCTTCAGAACCATTTCCTTTGTTACATGGAACAGGAGGTCTTTCAGAAAGTCACTTGTGGTTTGATTGTCTTATGATGTCCTACCACAAAGTGTTCTATATAATGCTGCCCTTGAAACCTACTTAGAAGCTGCAGCTGATCCAAAATGCAACATCAATTATTTGTATGTCTTATTAGGCCCATGTAATGGTTTTTTTTCCTTCTTGAATTACTAGTTACCAGAATTCTTTCTGGTGCAATTCAAAGAATTAGTTATCATCTAGGAAGCCTTCATGGCATAAGACCTGGTTATGGAATACCATCTTTTGTAGTTGTTGTCAAGCCTGTACAATTGGGCAAAGTGAGCATTGGCATTCATGTCGTGCTACTTGATGGGACATAGGAAGTTCTCTGTTGTTGTACTTAAGAAGCAGGTATGGTAAAACAAACTAAAATAGGGGTACAAATGAATGGATGCCCAACAAATGTGACCTGAATTTAAAAATGAATGAACAGTGTAGAACAAACATATGGCTGGTTAGAGAGACTGAATGAGGATCAAATTGCCAAGCAAATATATGAAGAAAGTGTGTATGGATCAGAAAAAAAAGGAACTATTAAGAAAATTGTAGTTGGATAGTGTTCCTCAAAAGAAGATGATTTTTTTAAAATTAAAAAGACTGTATGAAATAGTATGTGGGTGTAAACTAGATACAGCTGTATTTTTCTTTTATTTTTCTTAAATCATGACTTCTTTTCTTTGTCTTACTCTGTCTTACTCTACTTCTGCTACTGTGCGTAATTTTGGTTGCTCCAAAAGAGGAGAACCTCGTGTGTGTGTGTGTGTGTGTGTGTGTGTGTGTGTGTGTGTGTGTGTGTAGGTATAGTCGGGGCTTTATCTGGAAAAGTTCCACTAAACACTTCTAATAAAACTTTATATAATTTTATTCTGATCCACTGGGGAATCTCGGGGATCTTCCCCAATTTCCCAGTCAGATTGTTCATCTATTCTCCAAGCCATTTGCTTGCCCTGAGCAACTGTATTTTGACAATAACAGCAGAAAAATATGCTACTTTTCATTAGGAATATACTTTCTTTATTATGTTATGTATTATATTTTTACAACCTGTTTATTAATGCTGCAGGCTACAATTATGTCAGGGAGTACAGTGAGCCTGAATCATGATAACTCTCAAGTTCGCAGCCATCTAGGAAGACAAGCCAGCTTTCAGGAAAGAAGTACTTCGAGGCCACATTATAGCCAGACCACTCGAAGCAACACATTGCCTTCAGATGTGGGGAGGAAGTCCATAGCCCTTAAGAAAATGAAGCAAGAGATGAAAGAAATCATGTCCCCAACTCCTGTGGAGTTACACAAGGTAGTGACTTTTTGATTTCACCTTCTGGCTAAGCTCTGCATTATGAAGAATTGCAAAGAAACTGCTCACCTGATGATACCTCTGCAAATGCTGCAAAAAAGTGTTACATTCTCATTCACAAACATCACATCCATTGTAATGGATAGATTTTGCATGGAATGTATCCTGTCTTGAATATTTGATATTGATGAATGGTCATCTGTATGTCATCCAATCAAGTAATTGAATTTTAAGAAAATTGAAAAGATTTTCTATATATTACCCTGTTTTGACATTTTTCTTGTGAGTGACCTGGAATTATTAGATGAAATGGGTAGCGCTATAAAATAGATACAAGAAGTCCTTGACTAACGACCATAATTAAGCCCAAAAGTTTCTGCTACTAAGTGAAACATTTGTTAAGTGAGTTTTGCCTCATTTTACAATCTTTCTTGCCACAGTTGTTAAGTGAATCACTGCAATAAAGTTAGTAGCACGGTTGTTAAGTGACTTTGGCTTCCCCATTGACTTTGCTTGTCAGAGGGTCACAAAAGGTGATCACATGACCCCAGGAGACTGCAACTGTCATAAATATGAACCAGTTGCCAAGCGGCTGAATTTTGATCACATGGGGATGCTGCAGTGGTCATAAGTGTGAAAAACGGTTGTAAGTTACTTTTTTCAGTGATATTGTAACTTCAAATGGTCACTAAACAAACTGTTATAAGTCAAGGACTACATATAAATAGATAGGCAGGCAGGCAGGCAGGCAGACGCAGGTTTTTCCCCTCTAAATGTAGTTGTGGATGTATTTCACTCCAGATATTTCCCCAGCAAGGTCACATAATTGTTCATTATGAAGCATGCAAAATAAAATAAAGAGAAATTGGTTAGTTGACTAAACATGTTGATCCCATATTTGACTTAGGTATTGCACATGGTGATAGAAGTTTGCAACCTCACCCCTGCCTCGTTCTCCCCCCACCCACCCAAAAAAATATTCCTTCCCAGGACACAGAGATTAAGGATAAAGATAGAGAAAGATAAAGAGGGAGGGAGGGAGAGACTAACTCTTTTGATTTTCTTCTTCTTCTGTGAAGTAAAGCAGCACAACATAGAGCAGTGCAACATTTTCATTTCTGCAATAAATGTTGTGGGTGAATAATAGTTTTTATGCTACTACTCTGGTAGTATTCAGCTTAGAATAACTGTAAGAATATATCCAATATAATCAAAGGGCATATTAAATTAGCCCTTTGAACCAATGTTCAGTATTTTCTCTGAGTTGTATATTGTTTTCCAATGTGCTGCTTCAGCAAATATACTCCCCATTCTTAAATGCCTACAGAGATACTTCAGGTAAAATAATTAAATGGATAAACATACAAACAGCTGAAATTGATTTAAATGCTCTGACATTCATATTATTTTAACGGCATCTAAGCTCAGCATGCAACCAAATATTTATTCATTTATATTTTATATTTCTGAAATGCACATCTCCATCAAAGAATTACAATTCCTATGGAAAAGATATTTCTCTTTGTATTCAACTATTCAAGATGCATATTTTAATCCAGAGCTCCCACGGGGAGGAGGGGGATGGTTCCACACGAGCGGCCTGCTGTTCACGCAAATGGAGCATGTGTGCACATGCTCACGCAGAGGTGGGTTCAGTTGATTCGGACCGATTCAGGCGAACTGGTTGTTAAGATTCTGCGCAGTTCGGCGAACCGGCAAATCACACCACTGGCTGGCCAGGCCCGACTGCCCCACTCCACCCCGCCCTGCCCAGTCCCTTTTCATCTCGCCCGCTCTCCCGGCATAGCTGCTGCTGCTCTCTGTCTGGCTCCGTCGCTTGCCTCGACCACACGGTCTCTGTGGGCCAGCCAGCTTGCCTGCCTTCCACCGCGGCTGCATCCCACGCAGTGCTCTGCCCGTGGCCCAACTGAGCGGCCCTGACCTGCCTGGGTGAGCCTGCGAGCAAGGCCCAAATCCCGGCCTAGCTGCCTCCCACGTGGACCAGCCAGCTTGCCTGCCTTTGACCGCAGCTGCATCCCACGCGGCGCTCTCCCTGCGACCCAGCTGAGCGGCCCTGATCTGCCTGGGTGAGCCTGCGAGCAAGGCCTGAATCACAGCCTAGCTGCCTCCCACGTGGCCCAGCCAGCTTGCCTGCCTTCCGTCGCGGCCTATCACGCGGCGGCCGCACCCCAGCTCTCTACCTCAACTGCCTTCCTTTGCTGATCTCTGCTCCTCGCTCGCCTAGACTAGACATGCCCAGCTGCCTCGGCCTGCTCCCGCCCACTCCAGCAGCAGAAGCCTCGAGGCAGAGGTAAGTGCGGCCGGGCACCCCCTCGGGGAAGCGGGGCTGGGAAGGGTGCTCATCTCCAAAGCCTCCCGTTTCGCGGAACAGCAGTCTTGGCCCCAGCATGGCATCTCCCCCGAGGACCACCCACCATCAGCCTTACCTTCGCAGGGAGCTGCACGCTAGCCCCGTTGGGATCTGAAAGGCAGGGTGTTCAGGCCGGTGGAGGCACGTGGAAGCTCTGGAAGGTAAGGCAGACGCCGAAGGCAGGGGAGGGAGACCCACTGCGCTTGGCCGAAGAGCCACCTCGGGCGGACACGGCAAGGCTTGCTCACCTTTTGTGCCTGGCATGCTCGGCTTCCGCGGGGCCTCTGGGTGACTGCTGCCCGCTCGCCTTCCTCTCTGCCTCGGGTCCCGCATCCAGCCCGTGACGGGGGGACGCGCTGCTTCTGGGCTGGGCCGGCCAGCGGGTGGGTGGGAGGCCCTCGGGGGAGCCACCACGCTGGGGCCAAGACTGCTGCTCCGCTGCAGTGCATGCGTGCAGCCCCGGGACATCCGCCCGCCCTCCTGGAGCGCCGGCGCCACCGGGCCCTGGCCCCATTGGGATCTGAAGGGCAGGGCACTTGGGCCAGCAGCGGCACATGGAAAGTCTGGAGCTCCTCGAGGCCTTTGGGGCAGATCAAGTTGTCCAAGGCTTTGCTCCCCGGGAAGGGCTCCATCATGGAGGGCTGTGTGCCCAGACCAGGTGCTTTTTCTCGGGCCTCCCGCCTCACATCGGGTGGCGGGAGGAGGCAGTGTGTGGCCGGGAAGGCTGCCTGCAGTTCTTGCAGCCAAAGCTGGGATGTCTGTGAACCCGCAAGTATATATGAGGTGTTCTGCCTTGAGCAGAAAGTTGAACTAGAAGACCTCCAAGGTACCTTCTAGACTATGATTCTAAAGTGTGTGTGAGAGAGAGAGAGAGAGAGAGAGAGGGAGGGAGAGAGAGAGGGAGAGAGAGGTGGCTTCTTGGGGGTGTATTTTGGAGAAGTGTCAAGAGAAATGCTAAAAGGACAATCAGTTTAGGATTAAATTCCAAATGAAATTGGGTCTTCAGGGTAAGGAGACATGAAGAACTTTCAACTGCAGGTTTCTAAAAATCTTATTAAAATGAATGTCTAGAGGCAGCTCTTTAACTCATTAGTCCAGAGGGAGCAAAAGAGATAGGATCCCAATGAGGGTCTTAGCTATTTAGCTCAGGAATAACAAAATTGAACAGAATTGAAAGGGACTTTGAGGTCTTCTAGTCCAACCCCCTGCTCAGGCAGGAAAACTGAAGATGCTAAAATCTGAGTGGAGGGCCTGGGAAAGGTGTCACAATAACAGAATAGCTGTCAGGGTTCCGATGGATGCCCTAATTAAACCATAAGCCTCGAGCCAAGTTTCAAAAAATCCAGTTATTTATTAGGAGCAACATGTCAACACGTACCCAAGTGTAGCCAGGTCTGCCCCACAGAATTTACAACCCAATTATGACCCTGTTTCCCCCCTCCTCCCAGGGTGTGTCATAAATCACATTCTCCAACGGACCACTTTCATGGGCTGTAGAGCTCACGCCCCTCTGGCTGTTGCCGGTAACCTGGGATACAGAGTTGAGAAAGGTATGCATGGAATTTGCTTCTGGTTGTGGCTGCCGTGCTGCTCCGCCAGTTCTCCCCCCCTCCTGCCTATGGCAACTCAAGAGCAGGCCAGGAATGCTTTACGAGTTGACATTAACACTTAGAAGGGACTTGGGGGGGGACAGACCCTATACCATTTCAGAGAAATGGCTGTCCAGTTTTTTCTGAAAAACTTCCAGTGATCGAGCACCCAGAACTTCTAGAGACAAGCAGTTCCACTGGTTAATTGTTCTCACTGTCAGGAAGTTTTTCCTTAGTTTTAGGTTGTTTCTCTCTTTGTTCAGTTTCCATCCATTGTTTCTTGTTTTGCCTTCTGCTGCTTTGGAAAATACATTGCTCCCCTTCTTTGTGGCAGCCCCTCAAAAGCCTGTTTTGTGACCTGCCTATCACACTCTTGGGCAAAGCATGTGAGCCATTTCCTCCTTTCAGTGGTCCATGAAAGTACATCTATAGTATGTAGATGCAGATAATAAAGTCGAAAAAAGGTGAACATTTTTACAGAACTATAGATACGTTGAGGCTGGGTGTGACAAGGAGTAGCTGGGAGGGGAGGGGCCGGGCGAGGCACCCCTTGACGTGAGTGATGTTGAGTTGGCCATGATGACCCAGTCACACCCACCCAGCCAGTCATTAAGGCAGAGAACCGGTTGTTAAAAAATTTGAATCCCACCACTGCTTTCGTGCAAGTGAGGATGGATGTGTGCGCGTGCTTGCTGGCCGTTTCCGCAGCCCCTTTTGCAATCCCTTCACGGCCCACTAGTGGGCTGCAACTCACAGGTTGGGGACCCCTGCTCTAGTCAGAAAGAATATGGAAGAGAATGCTTGACATTTATGTTAGTGTAGAATTTTGCAGTATATTATTCCAACCATCAAAATTATCATAAAGATGCGTATTGATATCCCTCCGTGGAGATGTAGGAAGAGGTAAGTTTTCATCACAAGTAGCTGCTTCTTTTCTTGTTACATTGCAATAAGGTAGAAAAACTTCTGTTAAGCATAACTTCCTGTTATGGCTAAGCCCGGAAATTATAGCTATCTTTTAAACAAACCAAATTTTGTTTAAAACTGAGCTTAATTTATGAGTCCAGCTTTCTCCAGATCTGATAAACCCTGATTTCAGCCATAGCAAGAGACTGTACTTAAAGGAAGATTTCCCACCCTATTGCAATGTAGCAAAGTAAATATTTGCTTGTGCTGATATAAGATGGTAACAGAGACTCCACCACAAAGCAATGGTATCAGCTATCTTTTTCTTGAAAATATGATTCTCCTAGACTCATAAGGTTGAAAGGGGCCATTTGGATCACTATTGGAATCTAAATTACAGCATCTCCAGGAGGTAGCTGCCTGGCTTTCACTTCTACTCATCCCATGAAAGGTAGCCTACCTCTTCTTTCAATAATTGGTTCCATCATCAAATTGCTGCAACTGCCAGGATGTTTTTTTCCTAGCATACTGTTGGAATATGTTTTCTTGCAACTTACATCCATTACTCTGTGACCTGAACGAAAAGAAGAAAAGAAATAGGGTTTGATTTTCTTCTACATCATATCTTTTCAGCTATTTAAAGGGTACAATCATATCAACTCTCAGTTATATTTCCTTAGGGATAAATATATTGAACTCTTTTTATTGCATCACTAAGATTTATTTTTTGTCTAATGATCCTTTTCTGAACCTTTTCTATTTTTGCCGATGCTTCTTAAAGTATGATGCCCAGGACAAAATACTATAGGTGGAGTATAGCTAAATAGAATATAATGGAATACTTCTAATGATTTAAAAATTATACTTCTGTTGATGTGTTTTCCTTTTAAAGCCACATCAAACTGGTGATTCTTTGTAATAAAAAGTATTCAAAAAGTATTCAATAAACTACTATTCCAAGATGTTTTCACAAGTACTGTTACCAATATCTGTCAATGCTATATCTATGTAGAATTTTGTGTTTCTGTGTTAATTTCATTGATATTTTCAGCTCATCTCTATAATATATTAATATGATTTTGAATCTTATTCCAGAGTATTAACTATCGGCTATTTTTTACCAACTGAAAGTCAATAAAAATGTTGGAGAATAGAATTCAGGATAAATTTTGTACTACCTCATTCAATTATCTACTCCAGTTACATGAGAATTTTGGTGAATTTGTATTTTGAGTCAGCCATGCATTTGCCATGACACTGTGCTCATACTCATAGTATGTCAGCTGTTTTGCAGCATATGATGCTTATGGTACTCCCCCAATCTAGCAAAGAACTTTTCTGATTTCAAAAATGATATAAGATTAATCTGCAAAGACTTGTTCTCTTCTAGAACTTACCAAATTAAAGTCAAGTAATTTATAATCTTGGTATGATCTTCCCTAAGTATTCTAGATCTTGATGCAAATTTTTTTTCATTAACATGATTTTTTTCCATTAATATATTGAAAAGGGGCAAGGAAAGGAAATGAGTGGAGAATACCAGAAAGAAACTATTGCTCATGCTTAGCCTATGAGAAAATGTGGGAAGATTAGGCAGAAAAGTATTTCTGAATTTAACAAAGTCATGAGGAATTTCCTTATCCTTTAACAGATAACTTTATACAAGGATTCTAATATGGAGGACTTCGGATTCAGTGTCTCTGATGGCTTATTGGAAAAAGGTGTATATGTTAAAAATATTCGGCCAGATGGACCTGGAGATGTAGGTGGTTTGAAGCCATATGACAGACTACTACAGGTAGTGTGAAACATTACATAATTTTGAACTCAATTAATAGAGACAAGTAATTTAGTAAGTATAAAGGGGTTTATGTTAAGCAAACATTTAGGCAGTTAAGTTCAACATTCAGACATTTGAGGATATTCTATATGAAATTGTGCAAATGTAATTCTGCTTTCTCATTCACTTAATTTGTAAGCCAAATAAGGGAGAATGTACTTTGGAAAATTCCACTCTATCCATTAATAGGATAGGTAACAATGTCATTAAATATTTTATAGAAAGGTGTTTTTTTGTCCAATATAAAAGTAGATAAAGTAATTTACCTACAATTTGAGTGGTGTTATTCAATGAAAAGAATGAAGAAAATGTAGAAAAGGAAGAGTGAGAAGGAGATATACAGTATGTCACAGAAGTGAATACACCCCCTCACATTTTGTAAATATTTAAGTATATCTGTTCATGTGACAACACTGAAGAAATGACACTTGGCTACAATGTAAAGTAGTGAGTATACAGCTTGTATAACAATCTAAATGTGCTGTCCCCTCAAAACAACGCAACACACAGCCATTAAGGTCTAAACTGCTGGCAACAAAAGTGAGTACATCCCTAAGTGATAATGCCCAAATGGGGCTCAAGTAGCCGTTTTCCCTCTCTGGTGTCATGTGACTCGTTAGTGGTACAAGGTCTCAGGGGTGAAGGGGGAGCAGGTGTGTTAGATTTGGGGTTATTGCTCTCACTCTCTCATACCGGTCACGGGAAATTCAACATGGCACCTCATGGCAATGAACTCTCTGAGGATCTGAAAAAACAAATTGTTGCTCTACATAAAGATGGCCTAGGCTATAAGAAGATTGCCAAGACCTGAAACTGAGCTGCAGCACAATGGCAAGACCATACAGCTGTTTAACAGGACAGGTTCCACTCAGAACAGGCCTCGCCATGGTCGCCC
>QLTV01002141.1:2055814-2077650 GCA_003457575.1 Thermophis baileyi
TGTGTGGCGGCAACCAGGTGAGGAGTACAAAGACAAGTGTGTCTTGCTTACAGTCAAGCATGGTGGTGGGAATGTCATGGTCTGGGGCTGCATGAGTGCTGACGGCACTGGGGAGCTACAGTTCATTGAAGGAACCATGAATGCCAACATGTACTGTGACATACTGAAGCAGAGCATGATCCCCTCCCTGCAGAGACTGGGCCGCAGGGCAGTATTCCAACATGATAACTACCCCAAACACACCTCCAAAACAACCACTGGCTTGCTAAAGAAGTTGAGGGTAAAGGTGATGGACTGGCCAAGCATGTCTCCAGACCCAAACTCTATTGAGCATCGGTGGGGCATCCTGAAACTGAAGGTGGAGATGCGCAAGGTCTCTAACATCCACCAGCTCCGTGATGTCGTCATGGAGGAGTGGAAGAGGACTCCAGTGGCAACCTGTGAAGCTCTGGTGAACTCTATGCCCAAGAGGGTTAAGGCAGTGCTGGAAAATAATGGTGGCCACATAAATAATGGTGGCTTTGGGCCTCATTTGGACATTATCACTTAGGGATGTACTCACTTTTGTTGCCAGCAGTTTAGACCTTAATGGCTGTGTGTTGCGTTGTTTTGAGGGGACAGCACATTTAGACAGATATACAAGCTTTACATTGTAGCCAAGTGTCATTTCTTCAGTGTTGTCACATGAAAAAATATAGTTAAATATTTACAAAATGTGAGGGGGTGTACTCACTTCTGTGACATACTGTATATGGGATTGTAGATGTAGCCACTTAAAAGCGGGATTAATTTGAAGATTAGCTATAGTTTAGGTGGAGCTATTTTTCTAATGAATTTTAATCACTTTTGGAATACCTGCATAGGGCTCACTTCTCTTTTCTTTTCTTTCCTTACCTATCTAATTTTCGGTTCCTCTTACCTCATCTCCACTTGTTTCTGTTTCCCCTTTCTCTTATAGACCCTTCCCAATACAGCTATCCTTACCCTGCATCCTGTCTCTATCCTATTTTTCTCTTATTTTTCTGCTTTCTGCTAAAAGCAGGAGGAGATTGCTACAATGTATGTGTAGTTTTGTGTGAGAAAACTGTGTGTGAAAGAGAATAGCTGATAAATGCAGATAGAGAGAATTCTCCAAATTAAGTTCCTTATTTTAGGCAATTCAACTTAAATAATTCAACTATATCTGGCAATTTTTCTAAAACATCAGGGGCCCTTGTGCAGTGGAAGTATATGAATGCTGCAAAGGTGTGAGTGAGTGAGTGAGTGAGTAAATGAATGAATAAGTGAATGAATGAACAAGGCAGGGAAGATGGTCATTTCTTGGGATTTTTACTATTTTTTGTTGTTTACTTTTCTTTTGGGAAATAGTCCTAAATAATTCTAAATTAGAATTTTATGTAAATACAGTAATATCTGTTGAACAACTGCAACCGTGTATTTATTTTCTTTACACAATACTGCTAAACACTGTGACTTCTGAATCAAGTTAGATAGTATGGGGAAAAATCAAATTAAACTTATTAGCTTACAAAATTACATTCAGTTTAATTCATTCTCTTGCAAATATTAGAAGAATAGAATAGAATAGAATAGAATAGAATAGAATAGAATAGAATAGAATAGAATAGAATAGAATAGAATAGAATAATAGAGTTGGAAGGGACCTTGGAGGTCTTCTAGTCCAACCCCCTGCTTAGGCAGGAAACCCTACACCACTTAAGACAAATGGTTATCCAACATCTTCTTAAAAACGTCCAGTGTTGGAGCATTCACAACTTCTGGAGGCAAGTTGTTCCACTGATTAATTGTTCTAACTGTCAGGAAATTTCTCCTTAGTTCTAAGTTGCTTCTCTCCTTGATTAGTTTCCACCCATTGCTTCTTGTCCTACCGTCAGAAGATTTTCTACTTTATTTCAAGCTCTTTATTTATCTGGGTCTAAACTGTCTTATATTATCCTTCACCTAAAAAACACGTAAGACCATCTTTTATTGGCTTGCTTGACTTGTCTTCTTGTGTTGAAAAAATTCTTTTTTTTCCTTTTCAGGTAAATCATGTTCGGACAAGAGACTTTGACTGCTGCCTAGTTGTACCCCTAATAGCAGAGTCTGGTAATAAATTAGAACTTGTTATTAGTCGCAACCCATTAGCTTCCCAAAAGAAGGGCTCTGAGCATCAGACTTTCTCAACAGGACAATGGAGCCATCCAAACAATGCTTTCCTTCAACAAAGCGGACATAACACAGGTTCAGAGATGAAGTGGGAACCTATGAACACTTTATAGCCAAAAACTGTATCTGTCCAAGAGATTTAAATGGTGCTATTTTTTTTAATATGTCTGATACACTGGAAACACAGACACTATCTAATGTTGAGAAGCACACAGGGAAGGTTCTGATTATTTCTCAAGGCTCATTCTTTGCTGCTTTCTTCCCAATCGAGTTTTCTTCTCACTTTTTTATAACCACAAATAGTGCCATTTCAAGTTGAACTCCACATGCAAGAGAAATTAATGAGGAAAGTAATTGTTTTCATGTAGATTAATCAAAAGAAACATTGTAAATGAAACTGAGCTCTTTTCAACCCCCATCCAAGTCTCTGAAAAGAGTATCCCCAACTTGAGTTTTTTATTATCAAAATTTATATTAAAAGATGAGCTAATTGAAGGAAGGAATATCAAAATATTATCACTATGCCCAAAAGATTATTGTATCATAGTTATTGTTTAACAAAGTGTGTATCTGTTACCTCTGCTAAACAAGAGGGGGGGGAAAGGGGGGGGGGACCAAAAATGGTTACTTGTTCTGCAATCATTTCAGCAAAGGTGCACACAGGATCTTGGAGGGTAAAACTTTAGATTCTGTTACAATATGATTTATTAGAAATTACATTATTCCCTATGCAATGATATACTGAATAGGATATGTCATGCAGCCTGTACGGATTTCTCGCTTTTAGGTATTTGGAGCGTATAATGATTTTTGTTTTAAAACAATTAATAAGGCTTATGAAACAAGGTTTAATAAGAAAAACATTCAAGTAAGTTTTTTTTCTTAACTGAATTCCAGTAGCAAAGTAATACTGATGCAAAAACATATGAACTGCTGTGTTTAGGGAACACGTATATAAATAAACTTGTACAGCAACACAGGACTCTTTTTAAAAATTAAATGAGATGTGCATTGATTTAAAGTACCTATTTAAATAGCTTTGTTGGAGCTCTCATTGACTCTGCCATTTTGAAGACTTAATTTTAAAATGTAAATATGTTTTACCCACATATTCCCAAATTCTGCCCTGTTTCTCATTCAAAGCAATAAAATGCTGCTAGTTGCTTTTGAGACCCACCAGCAGCTGCTTTGGTTTGTCCACTGTATTGTCTTGATAATTAATGTTACTTAGTGACTGGAAAGACACCGGATTTTTCTGTGATCACATTGAACCTTTATATCTTACCACAAATTTTTTTGGCCTCTTTGAATTGTCAAAATACCCATAATACTCTTTTCTTCACCTATTAGAGAGCAAGTTTCTATGGCCTATGCACTCACATGACATTTTCTCATATTCCAGCACTGCCAGAAAGAAAAAAACAAATTGAAATGAAATTGAAATCCATATCATGAACCACTTAATACGTATTTTTATTTGTAACAATGAGTATTAAACTAAAGTATTTTTGTACAAATTTAATACTTTAATAGCATGATATTTATCATCTATGTATGGTTTCTGGGAACTCAAATTGTTAAAAATTTGTATGGAAAATGTAAAAAAATTAATAAACATATTTAAAGACAATAGTTTGGATCCTAAAAATAAAAACAGAAGAAAAATTGTGGAACATGACTTCTTTTACCACTATGGAAGAGTGGAAATGGGCAAAAATTGAGTCAAGGCAACTTGCAAAGGTGCAAACTTCATCATAATGCTTTGGTAAGGCCACACTTGGAATACTGCATTCAGTTTTGGTCGCCATGATGTAAAAAAGATTTTGAGACTCTAGAAAGAGTGCAGAGAAGAGCAACAAAGATGATTAGGGGACTGGAGGCTAAAACATGAATGGTTGCAGGAACTGGGTATGTCTAGTTTAATGAAACGAAGGACTAGGGGAGACATGATAGCAGTGTTTCGATATCTCAGGGGTTGCCACAAAGAAGAGGGAGTCAAGCTATTCTTTAAAGCACCTGAGGGCAAGACAAAAAGCAATGGGTGGGAACTAATCAAGGAGAGAAGCAACTTAGAACTAAGGAGAAATTTCCTGACGATTAGAACAATTAATCAGTGGAACAACTTGCCTCCAGAAGTTGTGGGTGCTCCAGCACTGGACGTTTTTAAGAAGATGTTGGATAACCATTTGTCTGAAGTGGTATAGGGTTTTCTGACTAAGCAGGGGGTTGGACTAGAAGACCTCCAAAGTCCCTTCCAACTCTGTTATTTCTATTTCATAAAGTGAAAAAAATTAATTAGACGAACAGCTTACAAAGGGAAGTATTCGCATAGGGAAAAAGGATTGTTTCACTATATCATCCAATCCAAGTTGTATGATCATTATTTACCCCATGAAATTTTAAGATTTAGTGCAACAAATACAATTCATAAAGAAAAGCACCTTCATTTTTAAGCATTCAAGGAAATATACATATTTATGTCATGCCTTTATTTAGGAGGCTTTATGTAACTTCCTTTCTTGGGTGATGGCATTTCTCTAAAAAAAGATGTTGAGACTTTGGAAAAAGTTCAGAGAAGAGCAACTAAGATGATGAAAGGCCAGGAGACTAAACCATAGAACGGCTGCAGGTTTGGGGTTTGGCTAGTCTAAAGAAAAAAAGATTTAGGGGTGACATGATAGCAGTATTCCAGTATTTGAGAGGCTGCCACAAAGAAGAAGAGGTCAAAGTATTCTCCAAAGCACCAGAGGGCAGGACAAGAAACAATGGTTGGAAACTAAGAGAGAAGCAACCAGGAATTAAGGAAAAACTTCCTAACAGTGAGGACAATTAACCAGTGGAACAGCTTGCCTTCAGAAATTGTGGGCGCTCCATCACTGGAGGCTTTTAAGAAGAGACTAGATGGTTATCTGAAATGGTACAGGTTCTGCTTGAGCAGGGGGCTGGTCTGTGGTCTCCCTTCCAGCTCTATTCCTATTCTATTTCTACTTCTATTTCTATTCACAGTGCAACCAATTTAGTGTATTGCACTAGCAACTTAGATTGATCACTAGGAGGCAGTACCTGGCCAATTTCATCTTTACTTGGGACTGGTCAGGTATAGTAGCCACAAAGATGCCCTTTATATCCAAAATGCAATTCCCAGTAAAGGGCTTGAATTTCTAAAACTCTGGCTATGTATGCCTCAACAAAAGAACTGCTTCCTGGTAATATAAGTAAGTACACTGCAGGTAGCCAAAGTTGGATTATTTCAATTTTCAAGAGGTTATTTACTATTAAATTTCTTTTTGCAAGCAAAAACAAATATCAAAATACAGCCAAGTCACATTACAAGAGACCACTCATGGAAGCAGCTGTCAGTTAATCCCCAAGCTAATCAAATTATGCAATCGTGATCATTATAAAACAAAAGATCATTTTCATCACTATATTGTAATATAGTTCATTCATTAGGCCAATGAAAATTGCCAAGATATAAAATTAATATAAATACAACTGCCTCATCCAGGCTACTTCGAATACAACAGACTTTACATTATTTCAGGTGTAGTTGATATAAGATGGAAATTTGTTTATTGCATCTGGAATATGCTACATGTGTCTATGAAATTGAAGTTTTGCCATAACTCATTTGAATACTTCCAAACAACAGTTTCGCCTTTTTTTATGATAATTATTTTAATGAAGAGAATCCTCTGAAAAACTCAGGTGAAATAACCTGGTTAGGAGGAAGATGATTGACAAGTATTTAGTAATATCTTCAAGACATTCCTACAAAATGTAAAAGGGCAATTATTATTCTTTCCTTTCCTTTCCTTTCCCTGGGAGAAATGTAGACATACAGCATGCCACTAAAATTTGTATGATAAACTAGCATGCTTGGTATGTATGTAGCAGCTTAACGTGAATGTTTTTAACAATTGTGAAGTCTTTTAAAAAGTTTATTTAAAGACAAAATCCATTCCTTCACATTATTTTTAAAGCTCTTATATGAAATCACAAAATATCTCATTTATGTTGTGAAACAAACCACAGCAACCACAAAAAGATAAAGGGAAGCAGAATTCCTGACTGAATAATATACTTATTATGATTGGAAAAATTGCATAATAATAATATTCTTCAGGGTCAAACTTCAAATCTGTTCCAAGGAAAAAACAATTCTGAGATGTTAATGAAACAGATTTTTTAAAAAAGACGTGCCTTAAGACCTGATTCTAGTTGATAAAAATAGCTTTAAATTATATGTATGCACCCTGTAGCAACCAGCCTTCTCTGATTTTTGGTAACCTAAATTAAAAATATTAAAGATCAGATAAGTAGGAAAGGTAGAGGGAGGGGACCAACGTATTAAAAAAAAAGATAGGGTTAATAATAATTCGATTTGTGTATGGGATACATCTACGTCTTCGTCATGCTGATAAGTCCTCAACTAAGACTAACCAAGATGTATCTGTTTTTTAAATGAACATTAAAAATATCTTCATTGCAATGCTGAAAATACATCAAAAGTTTCCTCTTCCTTTCCTGTCGTATTATTCTTGAGCACTGGAAATATGCTTAGAGGTCTTGCCATTACTTTTAAGTGCTGCTCTGTTAATTCCTTCTCAAGAGACTGAAAGATCAAGTACTTCACACATCTACTGTATAACTGAAAGATGGAAACATAGGGCTGCTGAATATGATAACAGTTAAAAGTTCCAACCTTAGGAAGTGTTTTTATGTTTGAAGAAGGCAATGGGAAACCAAAAATCAATGCCAAGAAAATTTCAGGGACTAATCCAGGCAGTCTCCAGAAGTCAAAGCTGACTTGAAGGCACCAAAAAGAGAAAAAAAAAAAAAAAAAAAAAAAAAAAAAAAAAAAAAAAAACCTGAAGCTAAGATTTTTTTTTTATTATTTATCCAATTTATTAGCTGCCCATCTCCCATTCAAGGCAACTCTAAACAGATAGCAATTTATTTTCAGTTCTTATCTAGAGTCTATTTTTATTCCAAAGCACTACATTTACCAAAACCATCAGGCAATCAATATAAACTTTTCAAGACAATGCATAGAGGTTTTGCTAAGTGTAGTGCTTTCTTTGTACTGATTTTACTTGACAGAGAATCCTATAATTTCAAGAGCTCTTTGTGTTTAAGGCCTTTTTAATTGGCTTAATAAATTTAAATTCAGGACAGGAGAGAATAGCTCATTTAATTTTGATTCATTACAATGCTAAATTCAGATTCCCCCTTAGAATTTCCTAACTACTTACTATCTGACTCAATTTCTGAAAGCTGTACCAATTCCATTGCCATATTTTGATTTCCTGAAAAAAATCTTGCCACAAAAGAAGATGTATAGGCAGCAATGGTCACTGTTTGCAGAACTTGATCCACCACCATCCAGAACAAGTCTTCTCAAGGCTTGGATGGGACACTGGGCAAACACAGTCCTACTACCAAACAATAAATATTGCTTAAATGTTATATACAGTACAATAAAATAATCTTACCAACATTATTGGCATCCTCAATAATAGAGACTCAGCAACATTAGCATTATGCCAATACTAGCAATCATTTTTCCAGCTCTGAGGACAACTGTATTTTCCTCAGGACCCTGAAAAACGTATTGAGAAAGAACTCTCAAAACCCTTTCAAAATACCTTTACAATGAATTACTTTTCTGCCTGTCTGCCTGTCAAAACTTCTTTCACTTATATCCTCAAGTGTTAGAAGATTGACAGCCTACTGAGCTCAATCAGCCCATTTCAAGTCCACCTCTTCCCATCCAGCTCTGATGCTTCCATTGCTTTAGGTGTCAGGGATAATAGCTGTCAACTATTTTCTTCTTTGGGGAAGGTGAACGCTATGCTCATATGAACCTATTGGGGAAAACTCTTGTGAAGATATTGGAATGGAATCCACAAGCATGTGCAAAAGAGGATTTAGCAGCCCATTCACAGCTGTAATTAGGAAGCAATGCCTAATTGTTGCCCAATTAGAATGGGCATGTGTGCCACAAAAAGGAAGTCACAGCAGTGGTGGTTCGTGTGAGGCTCTACAAACAGGAAAGTAGCTCTGAAGAACACAGCTCCTCTGGTGCATGCGGCTTCTGCTTCCATTCTCCGTGCCCCCTGCTTGGCTTGTCCCTCCCTGATTGCTGGACAGCACCACTGGGCCTCTGACAAGACCAGCTAACTGCCACCCCTATGCAAGGGCAGCAACCCTCATTAGATGGTTGCACAATATTATGGGAGCACAATAAAGGAGATACTATGTGGGCAATGTATTTCACAATAATTCACTTAACTTCCATCTTAAGGAAGGCAGGAAAACACACTGATTGAGGATGATCCTATAGTCTTTGTCTAAAATAGCAACCTTTTCTAGAGTTACCAATCCTATGAATTTTTAAGCCTAGGCAGATAAAAGTCTGTTATTATTTCTTCACCTCCTGTTTGCATTAGCTTGATACTGACATAATCTTAATTGTTTTTTTTTGTTTTAATATTGAGCATCAGACCTTTCATCCTCTTCAACGGTCAATTCATTAGATGCGGTTTACTTCCAGTCATGAAAGTAGTGTCATTAGCTTATCTGAAAGTATTGATATTTCTCCCAACCATTTTAATTCCAATTTCTATTTCTCTTACTCTGGTATTTCTCAGTATTTATTCTGCAAACGAGTTAAATAAATGACGATAGACAACCTTGGCACGATCCTTTCTTAATTTCAAACCAGTTAGTTCTTCCATATTTCATTTCAACCATTGCTTCCTCATCAGCATACAAATTCTTCAAGCAGATGAGGTGATCCAATGCACTCATACTTCTGAACAGTACTTCCACAATTGTTTGTGTTCTGTGCTGTCAACACCCCCTTTATAATTTAAAAAGCAAAAAAAAAAAAAAAAGACTTGATTTTAATTTTTTTTCCTTTTCAATTATCTATTGTTTTTTTTTGTGACTCTTCTTTTAAAAAAAAAAAAAAGACTTGATTTGAATTTTCTTGCCTTTACAATTATCCATTGGTTATTCTTGAGACTCTGCTTTTTCTGGATCCTGTTTGTACAACTGGAAGCCTCATTCTGTGTCTTATTGGAATCTGGTTTGCAAAATATTGAGCATTGTCTTATTAGCATATGGGATAAGTGCAATTGTTCAATACTTTGAGGATTCTTCAGTAGAGCCTCTTTAAGTATTGGGAAATAAGTACCGTAGATCTTTTCCAGTCCTCTGTTGAATACTATGTTTTCTGTATTGATTTATAAACCCCAAGAAGAATTTTAACTGCATCACCTTGGAAAAGGTTAGTTTGGTTGCTATTCATCAACATAGTTTTGTTGTTATTAATATTTTCTAAAGCCCATTTCACTTCATTTTCCAGAATGTCTGGCTGCAGTCAGTAATCAAATTTTTGTACTTACATTAATTTGGACATCTTTTTTGTACAGTTCTTCCCAATCTCTTGCTTTCATCTTTTTCGAAATATCTTTGATATCCTTATCATTATCAGGTCCATTGTTACATAACAGTTTCTTTGATTTCTGTAATTATGTTAAATAAATTTCTAATCCATTTTATTCTATTTTTATCCTCATTTTTTTGCATTGCTGATTTACCTCAAATTTAGACCAGTCTAATTATGTTATTTTTTTCTTTTGTTTAAATTGTAATTTTATGAGAAAGGATTAATAATCTGAATTATAGTAACAACATCTTGTTTTTGTTGACAGAATAGAGCTTTTCATTTACGTGTACAAAGCATGTAGATAATTTGATGGTGATACCTTCCATCCAATAATGTCTATGTGTAGAGTCATCTTTTGTTGTGGGAAGAAGGCATTTGTTATAGTCAATTAATTTTCTTGGCCAAACTTTTGTTCTCCTATCACATTTGATATTCTGAAAGTACATGTTCTCAGGTGAAATTTGATTTCCAATTTTAGCATTCCAGTATCAGCCAGTTTGGTGTGGTGATTAATACATCAGACTAGAAACCAGGAGACCATGAGTTCTAGTCCCACCTTGGGCATAAAGCCAGCTGAGTGACCAGTCACTCTTTCAAACCAGCCCTAAGAAGGAACCAATGGCAAACCTCTTCTGAAAAACCTTGCAAGAACCTTTCTGGATCTTGAGCCTATCTTTTAAAGTGTTGGCTATTGCCCCCACCTTGGTGTTGCTGCAAATTTGATGAGTTCCCCTTCTATCCCTTCATCTAAATCATTTATGAAGATGTTGAAGAGTACTGGGCCTAAGACAGAACCTTGGGGTAGCAATAGCACTAGCAATAGCACTTAGACTTATATACCGCTTTACAGTGCTTTACAGCACTCTCTAAGCGGTTCACAGAGTCAGCATATTGCCCCCAACAATCTGGGTCCTCATTTTACCCACCTCAGAAGGATGGAAGGCTGAGTCAACCTTGAGCCGGTGAGATTTGAACCGCTGAACTGCTGAACAGTCAGCTGAAGTAGCCTGCAGTACTGCACTCTAACCACTGCGCCACCTCGGCTCTTAACGGTACCCCACTGCATGTTTTCCTCCATTTAAATGTAGTTCCACTGAGGACTATATGTTGGGTGTGGTTGGTCAAACAGTTATAAATCCATCTGGTAGTGATGCTGTCTATCCCACATTTTTCTATCTTGATAAAAAGTAAGCTGTGGTCTACTTTGTCAAATGCCTTACTGAAGTCCAAGTATACAGTGTCCACAGCATTTTACTGGTCCATTAATTTAGTCACTTTGTCAAAGAATGCAATAAGGTCTGACATGATCTGTTTTGACAAACCCATGGCTTCCACTAATAGCTTTGCTGGTTTCTGGTCCTTGCACCTCCATTGCTTGATTACCTTTTCCAGGATCTTCCCAGTAGCTGAATGTCCCTTTAATCTTTAATCCAGCTACATAATAAGCACTATTGCTATTTACTTGCCCTCCATTACTCCCCAGTTGTTTCTTGGATACCTTCCAAACTGGGAAACTTATATTTTCCAGTGAAGTGCTGGCAGGGTCTTTTTGGTGAATATCTATTACTTTTCTTGGCTTAAATATCACAGTGGGTTGCCTGTTCTTCTCCAATGGATCATGTTTAGTCTGATTGTTTGTTTATGAACTGCTCATCATGGATAAACATACTGGTGATCTGCACTCCTCATGATATCATTGGGATGTACAGACTCATTAATTACAGTCTATGAGGGTGAGATCTAGCATTATCCACAAAAATTAATGGTCCGACAAGTCTTCAGTGAAAGAGAATATTCCACAATATTGTTTGACTCATGAAGATACTTTTATTCTTTGCATTTCTGATATAAACATAAACCATGGAACTGAGTGCAGTTTAAAATGGATTTTAAATGCTTCCCTTTATCCATCTGTTATATTGATTTACATGATAAACAACTGGTTAATGCTCCAAACATTGGATGTTCTGAGTAATGCTTGCAACAGAGTTCATTTATAATTTTGTAGTCTTTCCTGTAATATAAGGGGGGGAATCAATATTTAGTTTAATTTTAAATATATCCAAAGATTCAGAATAATGAAAGCCAAGTAATTTTTGGTCACAGTCTTTGACTGACTATAGACAAACAACTTTATCCATGTTAGTAAATCATTTTCTGAGTTATTGGCTTAAATTAAATGTTCTTACTGTAAATGTGCATTCTGCAAGACTTCCAAGGGACTCTTTCAGGATGGTTCACCTTCTGAACCAAGTAGGCAGATTCCAATCTCAAATCCTCCAGGGATAGGATTAGTTCTGTTTTCCAGACCAAAAAGGACATTTAAAAGTACAAAATAAAATATATAATTAAAAAAGATGCCTCAAACCAGGAGAAAAACATTCTATGAAATGATTCCAGACAGCAGAAAAACTTTAAGATTGAAAGAAGAAAGGGAGAGGAATCATGAACTCCACACACGTAAGGCTGGGGAAGGAAGGAATGGGGAAGAAGCTATAAAATGTCAACACTACATTAAAAGGGGAAGTGAGCCAGCTGCCCCCCCAGGTAATAGAAATTAACATTAAACCTTTCCTATTTTCTCCTGAGTCTCCCAGATTCTCTATCTCTGGATATGATATGCAAAAGGGCATAAGAATGAGCTCCAAGAAATATTTTCTGAAGGATTCACTTGCCAAAAGTTGTGTTGATGTATCAACACTTTAAATGCTTAAGAAACCAAGAAGGGGCTCATTCATCCCAGGACCGGGATTGTATCTCTATATTCAAGGACTTCCTTCCAAGCCACATCCCATATGAACAATAAAAATATTGTGTTTACTTATGTAAGTAGGGCAATATAAAGCTATATAAAATTCTAAAGGTGAATTCCTGAAGTTTAATGCAATGCTGCTTCTTCTTCCATGTCTAGTCCAAACTTTAAACTGCTGGAATGAACCCACTTTCTTGGCTTTGTCGTTAGCCAAAAATAAGTCATTATCGGTACATATTTCTGGTAGTAGCTGACATACCAACAGATGGGCTGGATTCTATGTCTCTCCACATTCATATAGCATGTTGTTATCCACTAAGAGCCTCCACTTGAGCATATTGGTTTTACATTTAGGTACTCCAACTCTCAACCTATTCAGGGTCCTCCAAGTAGTATAAGGGAGTACAATTTAATGCAATGTTATTAGAATATCAAATTCAATGCTAATTAATATAATGAATGAAGAAATTGTGATATATTAGTTTATGAGACAGTGATTCATAAACTCGAGGTAATACTAAATAAATATTTCTGTAATTTATGGTAAATTACCTCATAAATTTACCTCATAAATTCAGAAGAATTACTCTATTGCAAAGATCTCAGAAAGATGTACACGTCTCATTCATTTGACACTTATATTACCGTAACTTATGTTATAGAAGAGACATCTCAAAATAACTTCCTAGAATTATAGTTTTGGATCAAACATAAAAAAATAAATCTAATAGCTGTAAAGTTAGAGGTCAATTGGTCAATTGATGTTAGAAGTCATACATTCTAAGTGCTTGTTTAAATTCAAAGGCATTGTGCAAAATATGGTTGTGGGTTTTCAGAAAAAGTATAAATTTTACCCAGATTATCTTCTACTAAACATATCTCATTTCATGTCCAAAATGTAAGAGTCAGAGAACTTGGAATATTCTCATCTCTGTATTTGACAGAGGCACCAACATGTTCTGTGCCAAGAGTTGGAGTGGAGATATTGGCTCCATAAACCTGATATCAGAGATGTGGGACACTGACTCTGCTCTCTCTGCTCCTGTCATTAACCAACATGTCATACAAAAGCATTAATCATCACTGATTTACTGTAGCATGGCAGTAATTCGTTAATTCATTCATTTGGCAGACAATTTTTAATCCTGTGTATGAGATGAGCAGCTGAATCCAAAATAAAGAAATAGCCAGGATAAACTGCATCAACAGTAGGCTAGCTTAAGTTTTGTTGATCCTAATCTCAGTCATTTCAGTGTTTGTGTAGTTTATATCCTGCATCCTCTTCCTATTTTAGCATGAGTTTACATTTCTTTAGGTTTAAAAGAGTTACCTGGAAGATAATTGGGCTAAGACTCATTGGAAAACTGTCTCAGATTAATTAGAATTGTCTGCAGCCAGATTTTTTCCCCATTCAATAATTATCAAAACCTTCAGCTGTGACCACTTATTCCCTTGAAACATATAGTATTTCACAGCATTTCAACAATAATTCTGAAACATTACATCATGTCATACAAATGCACCAAATTAATATTACGGTAGAATACTGATGAGTTATTTCTACAGAGCTCTTAAAGTCCATCACTAAAATGATGTGACAATTATATAATCACATTGGCTCACTGATATTCTAATGGGTTTAAATGGGGTATAGTCTAGTATTTTATGGGCAGAAATTATTTTTCTTCTCATACAGACACTTTTCATGGCTTGATTTCATAATGACATTTTCAAACTTTTGATTCGGTTAAACCATGGTTAAAAACTTGAAATCACAAGCTCTTAGCATGAAAATGTAGCCATAGCCTTATTTATTTAGAAATAAGTTCTGTTAAATGGGGCTTATTCTCAACAAATGGCAGTCCAGTGTTCCTCAACCTTGACTTCATGTCCAACATTGTAGACTTCAACTTCCAGAACTTCCCAACCAGCACATTAAAGTCCACACATCTTGAAATTGCCAAGGTTAAGGAACACTGACTTAGTCGATCCTGGCTGATCTTGGAAGCTATAGAGGTTTAATCTTGATTAGTATTTGAATGAGAAATTACTTGAGAATTATAGATTTGTTGGCAAGACTGGGAGTCCAAAAACCATCCTGGAAGAAGGCATTGGCAAATTACTTCCCTAATTTTGCAAGAAAAACTGCTTGGAGGACAATAACCAAGAACTGATGTCAATTCCACGGCATCTTTTACTCCGAAGTGATGAATGAGGACTACATCAAAACATTAGTAACTTCTGGATTTTCTCCGTGATTTCCAAATACTATTCCACTTTTGAAGATGTCTCATCAGACATTTCCCAAGTTTTCTTAGTTTCTCAGCCACAATAAGTCATAAGGAATGTAACCAGCCTTTAATATAGATCTGATTTTGTTTTCCTGAATGACCATTACACACTGGCTACTTCTATTTTTATTTCCTAAAAATGCTACTGCTGTGATCATTTTTCCCATATTTATTTTCATTCTTCTGTTAGCATAAGAGTTCTTAATTCATTGTAGAAATTAATATATAAATTATCAATATACTCCTCAAACTATTTTTGCTGACCCATGTTAAATGCACACAATTCAATCTTTAATCTTGTCTGTATATAGTTTTATAATACTGTGATTTTCAGTAGTCATGAAGTACTCTGTTTAGTGAACAGGCTCTATTAGAGAAGGACAGAAATTTCTATAAAATGAACAAAATTAAAACAATAAGAAATGTGCCAGTGTGAAAAGAGGGTCCTTTAAAAGTCCCTGCAGTTTTTTTGGCAAGATTTTGGAAGTGATGTGCCCTTGCCTTCTTTTTAGGGTTGAGAGACACTGACTGGCCCAAGGTCACCCAGCTGGTTTCATGTCTAAGGTGGGATTAGAACTCACACTGTCTTGCTTCCTAGTGTCTTAACCACTATACCAGACTGGCTATCCCTTATTATTTCATTATATCTTTAAAAAAAATCCCAATCACTTTCTTGATCCTGATTTTAAAACAATTTGACTATTCTAGTTCTCCAGGTTGTTTACTGTAGTATAATGGCTAGCCCCACAAAAGGTGAAACATGTTCATTACAATTCATTTTTAGTTTGACATTTTTCACCTTAGCAAGTGGTCTGAAATGATGTGAATTCTAATCCAAAACACATCTTCAAGTTGTCAAGATTAAGAAATACTTCTGTACAGAATGGACATTCTCAGTTGCATTGAAAAAAAATTAGTGGAAAACTTCCTGGCAAATGATTATCTCTAATTAGATATCCTTGTTTTTCAGAACATTTTATGCTGGCCTATAAAAGTTACAAAAGGATGATTACTGAACAGCTGAAGTTTGGTTATTAATAGCCACGACATTGTAATTCAATGTATTATTTATTGAGCAGAATGCAGCTGCTTCACATTTAAGTGCATAGCACTGCAATTTTTAGATAACACATTTCAATAAGAAGCTGTAACTTCGAATAAAGACAAAATCATTTAGATATATTGGAAAAATAAGAAGAAAGGATGTGGTGTTGTTTTTATTTAAATGCAAATCTTATGCTTATAATCTTCCTAGACCAATCTTCTATTTTTAGATAGAGAATGTATTAGTCTATCCTTCTGAGTAAGTACTTAATGATAATTATATTTAACAAAATTTCTACTGAATTTTTGAATACTGCTTTGCATTCAGTAGTTTTTAATAATTTATTTTTAAATGTAAAATTTATGTTCCAGTTGAAATATGTGATACTGATCTACAAAATGTAAAAGGATGTGCCAAAGAATAATTGCAATTCTATGAAACTAAAAGTTCCTGAATTATTTTATACTTATAATACTTAATATTATTACTTAAAATACAGAAAACAAATTTATAAAATAAATATGCAGTAACAATGATTTTATTTAAAACTGTAAGTGCACTAATTAGGCAATTTCTAGCTATTAATATTTGACCTAATCTTATTTCTTTTGAAATTTTATTCTTTTGCAGAACTATTTATGAAGATATGTGACTAAGAGGCTTTTTAATCAAATTCTTGTATGTTCAGTTAGCATGACCATTAAGAAAATTATTTCAATCATACTTCCTGATGCAGAAATTTATGTAAATCTTTTCGCTGAATATAAATGCATATTTCACTGTAAACATTTATTAAAAAGAAAAACCATAGCTTTGATCTATATCCAGAATGTGAAAATTGGTAGCAAGAATGGGACTGAATTAAGACATATTTATATTTAGAATAAACCAATGGAATCAATAGAATCCATTACAGGTAGTCCTTGACTTACAACAGTTCACTTTGCTCAGTTACAACGGCACTGAAAAATGTAATTTATGACCGTTTTTCAATTACGACTTTTGCAGCATCCCCATGATTGTGTTATCAAAATTCAGAAGCTTGGCGACTGGTTCATATTTATGACGGTTGCAGTGTCCCAAGGTCATGGGATCCACTTTTGTGACCTTCTGACAAGCAAAGCAACGGGGAAGCCAGATTCACTGAACAACCGGATTACTATCTTATCAACTGCAGTGATTCACTTAACAACTGTGGCAACAAAGTTTATAAAATGGGGCAAAATTCACTTAACAAATGTTTAACTTAACAACAGAAATTTCGGGCTCAATTGTGGTCATAAATCGAGGACTACCTATAGTCATATTCTAGTCAATTGAACAGAAGTTCCCTTCAGACTTCCCCATTCAGCATGGGAAGTTAGGCAAAGAGAGAGTAGGTAACCTCTATAACTCGTTGACCTTGTTCAGACAGAAAACCTGAGCAGCAGTCTCAGAAGAATATTTATGTAGGGAGAGAAATATGAATTTAGCAGACTAGGAATAATGAATGCTGTAGTGATCTGTCAAGAACACATCAGGGAGAACCAGCTACAGCTTGGAATGCAGAACACATGGTTGTCCTTTGGATTAAGAAATGATAAGAACAAAATACATTGAAGAATGTATGGTTTATTTATGCTATTTTACAATAGCAATACATATATTTTAATATACATACACAGAAATAAATAGCTTGTTACATATTCAGATTACAGACACATTTTGGTATGGTTTCTTGCTAGTCATCACTAAATCATCTTCCAGTCTACAACTATGTCCTGTTTGTAGACTTCATGCTTTCTGTGGAGGAATTATGGAATTCTTTTTACTTTCTCTGAAATATGCAATGTGCATTTTCATGAAGTATCAAAACTGTTCATGTAATTTCTTCCGTTAAAGCCTTAAGCAAACATCATTCTGTCATCTTACATTGGTTCGGTTTTGAAGTCCTGCAACTTGCCCTAAGATACAAATATGAGAACTGGGTCTGTAAAACGTGTTATATCTCCTTGCTGCCTGTGGTTTTTCAGATTTTTACAGCCCAGGTTTCATAATTCTGTTTAATGGAAAAGGTTCTACACAAACGAGCAGCTCAAAGATGTAAAAATGTTGTTTTGCTCTAATCACCACAGGATGGGACAGATAATTTCTTACTTGTGTTCAAAAACTCTTGCCAATTTTACTCCATCACTTTGGGTTGTCTGCAATTTCATTGTCTTCAGCTCTCTACCTTGCTTTAGATCTAAACCAATCAGCTAATCAACAGTCTGCTCGGAATAATAAATTATCACCACAGGCTGTTTCCTTTGTATACTTGAGGAGCTGTCTTTCTCCAATGGGATTGGCCTATCCCACTCATGTTGGCAGAGGGTCCTACTGGGGATCCCATCAGCCAAGGAATTTCGGCTTGTGGGATCCAGGAAAAGAGCCTTTTCTGCCACGGCTCCTGCCCTTTGGAACATCTTGCCATAAGAGATAAGAGCTGCTCCCTCTCATTTAGCCTTCAGGAAAAACCTTAAAACCTAGCTATACCTACCGGCATGGGGTCCTGAAGGAAAAGCTGTTGGCTAGAGTTGGTTGGTGCACTAACACAGAAGGAACCTCCAAGTCTCCACTCCAAGCCCATGTTTTTAGTTTATTTTTTGTAATTTTAATCTGTTTTTATATTTATAATTGTTTGGATATTTGTATACAGGTAGTCCTTGACTTACGACCATAATTTAGCTCAAAATTTCTGTTTGCTGAGACAGTTAAGTGAGTTTTGCTCCATCTTACAACCTTTATTGCCACAGTTGTTAAATGAATCTCTGCAGTTGTTAGGTTAGTAACATATTTGTTAAATGAATCTGGTTTCCCCATTGATTTTGCTTGTCAGAAGGATGCAAAAGGTGATCACATGACCCCGGGACACTCCAACCGTTGTAAATATGAGTCAGTATATGCATCTGAATTTTGCATCACATGACCATGGGGATGCTGCAACAATCATAAGTGTGAAAAATGATCAGAAGTCACTTTTTTCAGTGCCGTTGTAACTTTGAATTTTTTACTAAACGAAATGTTGTAAGTCGAGGACTATCTGTATTTTATCTCTCTATAAGGCACTCAGAGTCACCTTGAACTGCAAGATAGGAGGCAAATAAATTTAACACTAACAGGACTCCAGAGATCACTGAAAGTTAACCTCAATGTAGGCTGAGATTTTAACAACCCAAGAGCTACCTTTGCTGTTCAGTAACAATGGCTAGACATCACTTGATTCATAATACCAGGAAGCCATAATTTATATTTAGAACTGACTAGCAGAAGAAAATCCAGACTGTCTGTGGTCAAAAATATATATATATATTGGGGTTGCATGACATTTAATGGTTTATTGTGAAGGAGCCAGTATGATTGGAGATTCAGTTTTTGCTTTGTTCCCTAAATTGGGTTATTCAGAAATAAATCTTGCTGTATCTAATTACCTCTAGTTTCTTTTTAAAAAGCTGGACTGCAATTTGAGTCTAGCATTAATCTCACTGGGAAGCAAATATGCATGCTTCACTGAATGCAACCCCCCCCTCTCTCTCTCTCTCACACACACACACACACACAATCCTACCGTACTTTGCCAGTACATTGTTAACCTTTCAGAGGCTCAAGGGAATCTACCTCGTAGACACCACCCTTCAGGTCAGAATATTCTTTAGTCCTCTGTAAAAAAAGAAAAGTAGCCACAATTTTAAACCTGATGATGTAAAACTCAAGGGGCAGATTCCCGCCAGCAGCCATGGAACAATGCTAGCTGAATGCTAGGGCAGCAAGTGGACGGAGGAGCCCGCCTCAAATCGGAGGACGAAGCTTTTAACATCACCAACTTGAAAAACCAAGACGCTCAGCGCTCTTCCCGCCTTAAAACGCAACCATTGGCTGGCGATGACATCACCGTTGGGATTATGAGACCACGACCGCTCCAGTTTGAGCGAGTACAAGCCGGAAGTTGCGAGCAACGCCCTTCAGCAACCGATTTGGAAGCGCAGACGCGGAAGTTCGGGAGGGAGAGCGACTGCGATGATGGCTGCGGAGAGTTATCCGAAGTCGTCCATTGAGGACGATTTCAATTATGGCACTAACGTCGCGACGGCTAGCGTACACATCCGCTTGGGTAAAGAGTCCTGGTCAGCCCTCTCTCACCCCCCCCCTCGCCTTTTCCATTTTCCATTCCGAAGTCGTTGCCTTCGCCATTTCCCAATGAAGCTTCCTCTTCTCCCGCTTAGCTCGAAATCTTCCTTCCCTTGGTCTTCGAAGACGAAATTATTGCCCTTTGAAAACAGTCTTCGCTCCAGGCTATATTGCCTGTTGTGCTTGCTTTAGGGCCCTGACACTACACTAAAGTGGCAATGCTCGTCGGAAACTGGCAATCGTGGATCTTGCCAGGCCAATGCCTTGGCCTTTTCCCCAAGAGGGAATGCAGTCCCAGAACGCGAGGGCATGTCGTGGGGGGGGGGGGGGAGAGACTTGATTATAGTTTTTCCGATGGTACTTATCAGAAAAGTGATCCAGTATTTTGGTTTCCATGTTCCAGATGCTCTCCTTTACAGATGAATCATGGGCTCCTTTAGGAGAGTAATTTGGCAAAGGTAGAGAATGATCTTCTACAAAGAACATCTTGCTATGGGAAGAGTTGTGTGGCGTGGGCAACATTGCAGGGGTTTTAAATCCATTTTTAATAGAGCAATAGTGGAGACCTGCACCATCCTAGATCAAGAATTCTACATGCATGGCTCTCGGGGAGTTTTGACCTACTCATATATTCACCGCAATATATTAGTTTTTGGATGAGAAACAATTGTAAGGTCATAGTAATATGACTGAATCCCCTGATGATTCAGTGTTTATTGAAATGGATACCATTAAAAAGCTAAAGATTGAAGTGTAAAAATAAACAAGAACAAAGTATAGGTATTTGATTTCAGCATAAGTCTTGAAAATAAACAATAATGAACTGTGCTTATTTTCTGTATTTTAGCTTTTCTGCGCAAAGTCTATAGCATACTTTCAGTCCAGATTTTTTTGACAACTGTGACCTCTGCAGCTTTTCTCTATTCAACGACAATTCGGACATTTGTACATGAAAGGTAGGATCTACAGTGAGTGAATCTGGTTGAATTTGCTTCATTTTTTAATACAAAATAAATACGGATCCAATGCCCTTTCATATTTTATGATTCTGCAAGGTAGTCTAGAGCTGTTTCTCAACCTTGGCCACTTTAAAATGTGTGGAGTTGAGCTCTGAGATTCCCCAGCCAAAATCTTAAAAGTTGCAAAGGTTGAAAAACACTGGTCTAGGGAATTGTTTGGAGAAATATCATGTTCACTGAGGGTGGAGGGGGGGGAGGGTAGGAAACAAGATATTTGTCCCATCTGAATAGAGTTCCTGGGTGAACTTATTTATTTCTTGTTAAGTAAATTACACCATTTGCTTGGGAGAGAAAATGTATAAGGATTCCACTATTTGTGGGTGTGAAAATTTGCTTCTAAGGCCTAATATTAGTTAGCCATGGAAGCAAAAATTAGGTTTTGCTCCTACCTTTAATAATAGCCTATTTTTTTTCTCCTTTGCCATTAAGTAGCATGTTCTCCATTCAGTTGTGTGTCTGAATGAAGCAACTAATATAATCACCCAGTAACTAATATTCCAATTCCAATTCCAAAGAAGGGCAATGCCAAAGAATGTTCAAACTATTGCACCATGGCACTCATTTCACATGCTAATAAAGTTATGCTTAAAATCCTACAAGCTAGGCTCCAGCAGTATGTGGACCGAGAACTACCAGAAGTACAGGCAGGATTTCGAAGAGGCAGAGGAACTAGAGATCAAATTGCCAACATACGCTGGATCATGGAGAAAGCTAGGGAGTTCCAGAAAAACATCTACTTCTGCTTCATTGACTATGCTAAAGCCTTTGATTGTGTGGACCACAACAAATTGTGGCAAGTTCTTAAAGAGATGGGAGTACCAGACCATCTTATTTGTCTCTTGAGAAACCTATATGCGTGTCAAGAAGCAACAGTGAGAATTGGACACGGAACCACTGATTGTTTCAAAATTGGGAAAGGAGTCCAGTAAGGCTGTATACTGTTGCCCTGGCTATTTAA
>QLTV01002141.1:2077899-2119692 GCA_003457575.1 Thermophis baileyi
CCCAAATTCTGCAGCCATTCAACAAATGATCCTGTTAGGACAGTTTTGTTCATCTACTTTTCACTAATGTTCTTAGGAAGATGGCTTTGTACATATTTGTGTTTGAAGGAGCTTTAATCAAATTACAAAACTGTTCAGGTAATAGATTTACCAAAGTATAAAATGAGTTTATGGGGAGGAAAGCTATGACAAATCTAGACAGCATACTAAAAAGTAGAGACATCACCCTGCCAACAAAAGTGCTTATAGTCAAGGCTATGGTTTTCCCAGTTGCAATGTATGGCTGTGAAAGTTGGACCATAAGGAAGGCTGAGCGACAAAGAATTGAGGCCTTGGAGAAGACTCCTGCGAGTCCCTTGGACTGCAAGGCGATCAAACTGGTCAGTCCTAGAGGAGATCAACCCTGACTGCTCTTTAGAAGGTCAGATCCTGAAGATGAAACTCAAATACTTTGGCCACCTAATGAGAAGGAAGGACTCACTGGAGAAGAGCCTAATGCTGGGAAAGATTGAGGGCAAAAGAAGAAGGGGACGACAGAGAATGAGATGGCTGGATGGAGTCACTGAAGCAGTCGGTGTGAGCTTAAATAGATTTCGGGGGATGGTAGAGGACAGGAAGGCCTGGAGGAACGTTGTCCATGGGGTTGCGATGGGTCGGACACGACTTCGCAACTAACAACAAACTAATATAATAAATTAGAAATAAATTGCTATTGTGAATGTCTTTTTATTTAAAAGCAGAGTTTAAATATTTGAAATATTGATAACCTGCCATAGATGTTGTGATTCAGTTTGACTAACAAAAGTGTTTTATTCTTTCTGAACTTACTGAAATATTTCAAATATTGATGATTGATTTATACATTATTTTGGGGGAAACAAAAGATATTAGAGTATTGTTTCCTAATATTAATTATGTTGTCATACTTAAATTTACAGCCCTGCTTTATTTTTGATGGCCTTGCTTGGTTCTTTGGCTCTGATTGTGGCTTTAACTCTATACAGACATCAGTATCCAGTTAATTTATATCTTCTCTTTGGATTTGTAAGTATTTTTATAATGCATAACTCTCTTTCTGGTAGTTGCAGTTAATTAGTGACGTGAACGTATTTTATTGTATATTACTGATTTTTTTCCCCATGAGTTTTTTTATTTTACCTTTCTAGTAGTTCTTCTATTAATATATTTTTTTTAAAAAAGAAAAAGCATTTTAGCAGACATCTGTGGAACATATGCGGTCCCTTTGAAAATGATTTATACCATTTCCTTCTGCATAGCTTTTTAATGTGCATAGCAGAGTAAGTTTGCATGTATCAGAAAAAATATTTTAGAGACAAACCTAGCTGACCTCTTTTGTTCGGAAATCTGATGGCTGATCATACCGGTGCAAATAGAGTGGTTGACTTAATAATGATGTGAAAATGCTTGCTTTCAAAGGTATGTCTATGTGTAATTTGCAGTGGTCAATAGTAATAGTAGCATTGTCAACCTCCAGGTTCTGTGGGATGATGCAGTAATCCAACAACATATGAGACCTGAATTTTCAACCTTTATTTTTAGAGGAAATGATGGGAAATTGTAGAAAGTACACAAAACTTTTAATGTATGTTTTTCTGATTATAAAAGGAGAAAAATCTGAGCTTGCAAAGATTATCACCGATTGTCATGTATTCTGACAGTCTATTACTTGGAGTTTTGAGGGCTACTAACCTGGAATGGTAAGCAGCATGTAGGCCGTGTACTCCTAACACATAACATTTCCCCATTTTATTTAGGCAAAGGAAAGGGTAGGTGAAGAAAGTCCAATTCTCCTTAGTATAAGACAGTCCCTCCCTCCCTCCCTCTCATATACATGAGGCCCAGTTTAACAAGTGTAATGATATAGCTCTTGTCTACACAAATTTCTGTACATTTGTTATTAAGGTTTAATTAGTTGAGTGATACTTTTTTTTTCTTTATTTCTTGCAGACTTTTTTAGAAGCACTGACTGTTGCTATTACAGGTAAAATTTATTATATTTGATTGACAGCATCAGACCTTTGGTAGCTGCCTGAACTGAAAGTATATTTTTCCAAGCCCAGTGAGAATTTTCTTTAGCAATCTTTAAGATAAAAGCAGTAGTGCAATAATTCCAACAAATTGATTTTCCCCCGCTCATAGCCTCACTGTACACCAAAGAAGTTTTTTGATAAAGAAGTAGGGTGCAGCTATAAATTATTTATATAATGGTTGCTTATGTTCTGAGAAGCAACACTTGTAGATTCCATGCTGACTCAGGAATTGTGGAAGCTGAAGTCCACAAGTCATAAAGGGACCATCATTCCCCACCTCTGCCCTAGGGGCTGACAAAATTATACTTGTGGGTGGAGAATGTCTCTCTCTTAACCCAACAAGTGTCAAGCAAGAAAGGAGCTGAATTATTTCAAAGTACTTATAGGCTGTTTCTGAAGACCACCAGAGTGAAAGGAGACACATCATCCCAAGATTAATGGCTAACAATGAGTATTGGCTTTTTTTGTTACTAATTTCCATGGCCCCTGTATTGCAAAACCTGGTGCTGTCAATAACAGGTCTTATATGTACCTTGAAATGCTTGAATTAATGTTGTATCATGATTCAGTCTAGAAATGAGGAAGATGAATAATGATGCCTTTGCACTCAAAAGTTGAAGAGAGACTCCAGCCATTTTCCAAAGCAACTCAAACCTCTTGCTTTAAATTTCTTAAAATAAGAAAACATATGACTAAATCCAGATTTAATTTGTTAGAGTAAAAAGAAATCAGGAATACATTCATCTGTGTGTTGTTACGTTGTGTCCCACTCCCCCCTCGCTTCTGTTGTGAAGTATTAATAGAAATCTGTACTTTAAAATTTATACAGCTCATTACTTGTAATTCACACGCTCTTGACCTGTGAAGAGTTATACCAGATTTTAGAATTACAGTATGGTTTTTATGTATGAAAAATATGATCCAGTTAAGACAAGGTGATTGTATCAAAAATTCTTCATATTGATTAAAATTCTTTGTTTTTCCCTTCTTGCTAGTGACTTTCTATGAAGTATCAATTGTGTTACAAGCCTTTATTCTGACAACAACTGTGTTTTTGGCCCTTACTGTGTACACATTGCAATCCAAACGGGATTTCAGCAAAGCTGGAGCAGGGTAAGCTAGTTTCTGTTACATACATTGGCATTTGGGCATTTTGAGTGACCCTGCCTTACTGGAATAATAATCAGGGATGACGGCTTCTTTTAAGATTTGTTGATATGTTGTGATTGCAGCAAAAGAACTAAGGCAGGGGATTTACAAATGTGCTTTGTGAATAAGTAAAAGAGAAATGGCTGATAATTATTTCAATATGTGATTTTGTACTTAATAATATATAGAAAATATGTGTGTATGCATTTTTAAAGAACTAAGTTAAAAGCATATTACAAATAAGATATTTTTGTGCCTTCTCAGGCTCTTTACTTGCTTGTGGATTCTTCTCCTGACAAGCTTTTTAAAGGTAAGAGGATATTTATTTTAGATAATTAACATTTTTGAGGTCTCCATAGGATGCTAACTATTTTAAATAGATTGAATTATTAGGAGCTACCGGTAACTGCCATTTTAAAATCTTGTTTTTTTAAACTGATAATTGTGTTCTTTTTCAATGCAAGTCATATATGTGCATTTGGGGATTATGAGCATGTAGCTTATTAATGAAAACGGGGGTGAAGTTGAAATTAGTTTTTAAGATTTTTTAAATAAATGCATACTGTTAAGATCAAATTTAAACTGCTTTTATCTTTTAATTTTTTTGCTCCACAAACTTGAAGAATCTCAACATTACACTCTCAAAAATAACATCTTGATTCAAATAATTTTACATAAAAATAATTATTATTCTACAGAAATCAGATAGATGCCAATATTTATAATTCAGGGGCCTTCTTTTAATATTGGGTTTTGATAGCTAAAATAAAGGCGCTTTCCTCATTTTGAGGCTGGCCAGTCCAGGCATAGAGAATGATGATCAGCAGATATCATGATCTGCAAATCTTTCTTTAGCTATAGATTCTGCAGCTCAGCCATACATTCATTAATCCCGAGTCAGTTTGATAATCTGCTGTGCAGGTGCCCACTTCCAATCATTTGTGGCTGTTCCTAGGTCTGTGTCTAATGAACAGAGGATATGATTGCAGTCCTCTACAAACTTCCCTCAAAAAGCTTCATTGAATAAATATATAAAAATTATGCTGGAAATGGCCCCAGCAGCTGGGAGATTGTCCTATGTCCATGTAACTTTGAAGGTACAGTTCACAGTAAAATGGGAAAACAACTGTATGCTAAACAGTAAACAGTATTCTCAATGTGGTTGATTTTATTCATCCAAAGTGATGCCCATACACATTAAATTGAGAAAATGCAGTTACACTGAAATTTAAAGATTTATCTCATTTGAACTGAAGTTAGATCTGTTGCTTTAGGAAACCACTGACAATCATAGGATATGACAAGATCTTATTTTGCTGGTAACGGGAAGTCTTAAAATCACAGGAATGACCTCTATAATATAGAAAATATTAATTGTACTCAACTTCTCCATTAAAAAACATTTTTAAAGTTTAAATTATAATACCATTATAGATAACTAATTTGTAATATGCTTTTATATTAAAAATACACTAAATCTGCATTTATCTGCTCCTTGTTTCTAGTTATTTTTCAATAATGAAGTAGTAGAGCTGGTATTTGCTGCTGCAGGAGCACTTCTGTTCTGTGGATTTATCATCTACGACACTCATCTATTAATGCATAAACTCTCTCCCGAAGAATATATACTGGCTGCAATCAATCTTTATTTGGACATCATCAATCTGTTTTTGCACCTGCTCCGTTTGCTAGAAGCATTTAATAAAAAGTAATTGGGAGTTTTAATTCAAATTTGAGATCATTTATATGCAGTATCTAAAGAGTTAATTAAGACCTAGAAAATCTGCAGTCTACTTTGAGACTGAAGCTTGGTTTTACATTCTGTGCTGGCTTCAGTGTTTTCTGTATAAACTGTTTTAGAGAGCTGATTCTTACTGAATCTATTCTGAGATCAGTTAATTATATATTGCAGACATCTTGGCTGTTTGGCAAAGACTTACTCCATCTATTTGCATATTATTAGTATTGATTGAAAGACTTGCTCATCAACTCATTTGTGCCAATAAGTACGATTAAAATTCTATTTTATTCCTGCAGTAATTGCCACAGATGTGTCCTTTGAGAGTCACAGTTGTTGCTGGTTGAATAGCATAAGTCTCCTTGATTTCACTATTGAACACTGAAACTTTAAATAAGCTAAACTTCTATTGTCTTCTTTTACAAAAAACTTTATGAGCATTTTTTATTTGAAGAACTAATCCTACATCATCGTTTTGCTTTTTCTAATATATATCTGTACTTCCAAGTATGTTTATTTGGGAAACAAATAACCTTATATGGGGAAAAAATAATCTTTTATGGGAAGGATTCCTAAGATGGATCATATGTTAAAGTAAACATAAAAAGAATTGGCTCGCAGTAGTCTTTCTCTATTCTGAAATTTTAGAAAGTTCAGAAATACCATATCATGTTTTCTCTATAACCTTTTTAGAATGTGGAAAGAGTTTGAAACTTTGAGTCCATTCTTAGGATCTTTTCACTAATGGTTGTAAGAGGAGAAATATTTTTATGCAGAAGAATATTTATTAATGGCCCTTCAACTGAAGTAATAGCAAAGTTAGTTAGATTTCATCTGCTATTCTGTCAGGTGATTAGAAACTTATAAAAATAAATAATACATTTTAATAAATGTTCATTATGTGATCCCTTTTCTGTTTCTTTGCCTTCTATTGTTGAGACTTGTAGATAATTTTGTCACTGTTAAGCAGAAAGCTGTATTATATGAGTGCAATCTTAGAGATCTCTGCTGATATTTTTCTTGTCAGTGTCACCCCATTTTATTTTTATAATTTCAGCCTGTTATTAAAAGTAATTCCAAAGTTAAAAATTGTTTCAAGTATTTATTCAAAATCTGTATTCAGAGTTCAACTTTTAATTATAGAGTCCCAGTTCATAACACTTATGTCCAAAAGGCTTTAAAGTTACCGAAAATTATTGTAATAAATAGAACTTGCTTACATTAGCTTAGCTTCCCAAAGAATTGTGACATAGTAATATTTACCTGTTAGTTTAGCTTCCCCCCAAAATTATTGTGACATCCTTGGGTTTATTTAAGTTAGCTTAGCTTCCAAAAAACCTATGGGCTCTGGTACAGTTGTATTGATCTGGTCAGTCATGCTACTTTAGTGAGAATGAGTGTCTTTTTATCAACTTTCATTGAATCAACAGTTGCATTCTTACCTTGAAGAGAAAGACCCGGTTTTATGACTTTAATTATTGGTTTCTAATAGCCCTCAAAGATGTTCACAAATTATATCTCATCCAGTAATGGCAAAAAACATTTTGTGAATTTATTGGTTGTCTTCTGAGCCCCATTCAAGGTGCTTGCATTCAGGACCAAGCTACGGTACTTACAAACTCCCATTTAATCTGCCCTGCACTCTCAGATCATTGGTAAAGACTCTTGCAGGTTCTACCTTGTTCTACTTGCTATGTAAAATTACTTTTGTCTTCCTCCATATTGTGGCTCCCACCCCCCACCCCCAATTTAGCCTTTTTACTATTTAGAAAAGGGGTCTCCAACCTTGGCAACTTTAAGGATTGTGGACTTCAACTCCCAGAATTCCCCAGCCAGCAAAGCTGGCTGAGGAATTCTGGGAGTTGGAAGTCCACAAGTCTTAAAGTTGCCAAGGTTGGAGACCCCTGATTTAGAACATTCAGTGCATTTTTATTGTTCTACCTACCTTGTTTTGTTTAAAGGTGTGTTGCAGAATACTGTTTTAAGGTTTGCTTTAATTCTGTGAGCTAAGGACTGGGAATCATGGAAATCAACTAAAATAAAAAAAATATTAACAAGTACTATAAAAACCTTACTCATTTATAGCTGTGAGCTATAAATACCATAAACTATTAAATACCATAAATGCAGATATATTTTCCAAATGTACCATCAGAATCTAAGATTTAAGACGCTAGCATAACTTCTGAGCTTTGCCCATAAATTGAGCATAGTCCATTGTTTTTCAAACAGACAACATTTACCGAAGAGTGATGTAACACTTTGGGACCCCCTCTTTTCTCGGCATCTCGCTCATTCTGGCCTCTGATTGGAAGTATTACTTCTTTTTGCTCTCGAGGTGAATTGAGCAACCTCCCTGGTTATTACCTGACGGCGCTGCTAAAGCAGGGAGGGAATATTGCTCGAGGAAGTGCACCTAAATCGTCGTTAGGTCTGCCAGGAAGATGCCCGCTGTAACAGCCCTAAAAAGCCCGGAGAACCCCAATCGGTCATCCCCTGACCGCTGCAGTACCGGGGGAGCTCGCAAGGGGGCTCTGTGGGCTAGCGCGAGAAGACGCGACTTCTTCGAAAGCGACGTCGCTGCCTCCACTGCCCGTTTCATCGGCCCTACGTGGAAGCCGAAGCTTTTCAATTCCGGAAGAAGCGCGGTAGACGCTTGTTACAGCCACATCCGGTGGAAGCGGGGAGTTGAGAGTTATCCAGCACCGCGTGCTCAGGTACCGGAGGAAGGGCTCGGGGCAAATTTGTAGAGGAGCTGCTGTATTTTGAGGCCAGGCTTCCCAGGTCCTGCCATAAGGCTCCCGAGTTTATTTCAACTTCTGATCATTTTCTGAACAAGTCCGGCCGGTGACCTTGGCCACAGCACGGCAGAGGTTGCTTCGTCTGGGATGTCGGTTCAGCTCTTTAGGCTAACCCACAGCTCTGGGATTTCCTGCCTAAGGACTAATTAGATCTGACACATTGGCCCAGAAGAATAAGACCAGCTTGGTGGCCATGGCTCATCTTGATAAGACAGCAGGAGTCCTTGGATGTGGGACACCCAGGAAACCTCTCGTATTTAACCTTTTTAGCCTAAGTAATGACTCGTGATTTGAAGTAGACTGCTCAGAACTGCCACAGTTTAGAAGAACAAATGAGCATTGGTGGCTCATTGGAAGGCTTCCTATAGATTGCCTCTGCTATGGGGGAAGCTCAGGAATATTTGTACAAGTTTTGTATTTCTAGGATCCTGTGTAGCTTTGGAAAGCAGGAAAATATTATTTGGAAGTAAGGAGCCATCAATTCAAATTTGTTTACAAACTGAGCCCAAATCTCTCTTAAACAAGGATGGAAATTGCTTTTGAGGAGTGTTTCTGAATAAATATATTTCATACCTTATGCACAAATAGGAGGTACTGTCATTGTAGTTGGTTTTTTGGGGAGCCACAAGTTTATGTTTACACAAACCCAGTAACTTGTTCTGTTTTGTCATACTGGTGTTATGCATTATTTTTCCATTTATAGAAGCAAACAGAAATGGCAAAAAGCCTAAGGAGCAAATGGAAAAGAAAAATGCGAGCAGAGAAGAGAAAGAAAAATGCTCCCAAGGAACTGGCCAGATTGCAGAGCATTCTGAAAGCCAACAGTGAAGTTGTAATGGATGAAGTGAAGGAAGTAGTAACTGTGGTTCCTGCTGAGAAAATCTTAGAGAAAAAGGATTCAGATGGTGAGTCATATTATTCTTAGGTATGGCTCCGAAGCAAAGTTTCCCAATCTGGGCAACTTGCAGATGTGTTGTCTCTAATTCGAGAATTCTCTATCCAGCATAGACATTGCTGAGAGTTCTGGGAGTTAATGCACGGGTCTAGAAGTTGCTTAGACTGGGAGACATTGTTCTAAGATTTGCAACAAACAGGCTCTGAAAAATTGGAATCATGGTACTGTATATCCGTCACCTGATACTGCTCTGTTTTCATTCTTTTGGTGCTGCTGTTTCTCTTATTTCCCTTGGCTATGTAAATCTTCATTTTAAAAAATCATCTAATACCACCATATATAGATGAGATTGCTTCTGTGAGTTGATAGAGCAGAAATAGGCTATGTTATGTGTCTATCTTATTTATCCATTGAACATCTCCTAGCAAAAGTTTGGCTAACTGGAAATTCTGAGAGTTGAAGACCAATGCTGTTAATGAGAATAAGGTGGAAGGAGTTTATGAGGATGACCTGTGGGACTGGTACCTATTCTTTTGAAGATAGACAGTGGAAAGCAGAGGGAAACATTGTAAATTATAATCAAAATGATCTTTTCACTTGGCTGTTTCTCAATAAATAATAAAAAAAAAAATTCAAAGAAAGACTATCCTAACTAACAAATTTGAAACTGTTTTTAAAAACCATCATAGTGCAAGCGTACATGCTCTCGTAGTGCCTCATTTCTTAGTTCTTCACTCTATCAGTTTTAGAATAATTTATGCTTTATTCCTACAGGTCTTTTTATTCACTTTTAAGTCTACTATTTTCAGGTGATAATAGCAATTTACTTCTTTGTGTGTTTTTTTCCTAGATGGAAGTAAGATGGACATGGATGTTAAAAGAAATCAGAAAACTCTTCTAGATCAACATGGACAATATCCAGTATGGATGAATCCCAGGCAGAGAAAAAAGCTAAAGGCAAAACGCGTCAAAGGAAAAAATAAGTCTAAAGCACCAAAAGGATTAACGTGGTAGACTCTGGTAAATGTTAAGAAATAAAGGGGAGGAGAACTTAATGGTTTATGTCATCAGTCCTAAGGGGCATTTTTTTCTTGTTTCAGATGTTCAGGCTCATTTAATAAAGTTCCAATTATCTTTGTACAAATGGTACTATAATTATGCTATAATTAAATATAGGTACCATCCAATGGCAACCAAATTTCTATCAAATGCTTTAAAATTTAGTTTTAGCTTTACAGAAAAGCAAATGTGTTAATCAGGTGTAGCAAAAAAAACAGCTGAGTTTTCAAGGTCTTAAAAAAGAATCCTTTTATAAAATAAGATGATATGAATCACTGTTAGTCTTTATATGTTTGTTCACTAGTAAATCTTTTAATGTGCTACAAGATTCTTGCTCATTCATTTCAGTGAAACTTAGTTCCAACTGATTGTTGGATTATTCTCAACAGAACTAAATACTTCAGTTTTGAGCCTATTGCAACAATTTCAAATGTATCTGGCAGAAATATACTTATTTTGTTCTCATTTCTCATTCTTAAATATCTTTTAAAATCTGTTATATTTAATTTAATATACTAATAAAGCCAATATGTTGACTAATAAAGTCAACATATTAGGGCATTGAAGTGTTAATAATAATTAAATAGCTTTGGAATGCCCCTGATTTTCAGGGGGAAGTTTTGTGTAATGTATATAGTATGGCCAAATATAAGTGTATGTCCTCAAGTTCTGTTTTGTTCTGGATTAGAAATAATACAGATACATCTGGACCTTTATTTTTCCTTTCAAAAGAATAAGACTAATTCTGTACAAATGTACAGGTGGGGTGAGGTCTAGCCAATTTAACTGGAATTACAAATAAGCTTACTATTGGAGTATATAAAGTGTTCAGATTTTAAAGGAGAGATTTCAGATTTTCTTAGATAATATTGGTGTGTTTACTACTAATTTTGAAAAACTAAATGTAATGTGAAATGTAGTTGAGCTTTATTACATTATGGAATGGCTCTGTTTCTGTATAAACAATAGTTTCTGAAATAGGTTTTACACTTAGAGTTAGCTATATAAATAGAACTAAATCATGTTTTATAAAACTCTTCTAAAAACCCTCCAAACATAGAGCAGGAAGGACCTGAAGCTTGTTGAATATAGTATGATTAGCATAGTTCCACTTTTTTTGGCTACATGGGGATATTTTCCACATTCTGACAATTAATAAAAGTTTATTAATCGAATTTATATAGCTGCCCATCTTACCGAAGCAACTCTGGGCAGCACAAAACAATAAATAAAAAATATAAAAACAAGGAATGCAAATTTTAAGAAGCCCCAGTAATAAATATCTTTAAAAAACCCAAAATACAATACAGGTAGTCCTTGACTTACGACCACAATTGAGCCTCAGATTTTTGTTGCTAAACGAAACATTTGTTAAATGAATTTTGCCCATTTTATGACCATTCTTGCCATAGTTGTTAAGTGAATCTGGCCTTCCCCATTGACTTTGTTTGTCAGAAGGTCAGAAAAGGTGCTCACGTGACCCTGGGACATTGCAACCGTCATAAATATGAATCAGTTGCCAAGTGTCTGAATTTTGATCACATGACCGGGGGGTGCAGTAATGGTTGTAAATGTGAAAACCGGTCATAAGTCACTTTTTTCAGTGCCGTTGTAACTTTAAACGGTCACTAGATCCACTGTTGTAAGTCAAGGCTACCTGTAATGTACAATCTTATAATTTCAATACTTTTAGGTACCTGCTGGGAAGTGTTCTTATATCTCAAAACAAATAATATTTCTCTATTTAAATAATCAGAAATGTTGGATCTTACCACATGCACCATACAGTCCAGATATGGCACCGTACAACGTCTACCTTTCCCCAAATTGAAGGAATGTTTTTGTGGACATCTGTTTGACTCAAATAAAAAGGTGGAAAGGATTGTCATGATCTGGTTGAAGAGATTATGTGTGGACTTCTTTATTAATGCCTTTCAGAAATTCCTGCATCATTACCAGAAATGTGTAGTGAATGATGGTGTTTACACAAAGTACGTGCAGGTATCAAAAGAGCTATGTCAATAATTATTTTCTTGTTTCATATTTTAAAACATCTCTACTTACAGTTATGGAAATGGAGGGTTTTTTTCAACTCTATCTCCTATATATTTTTAAATAAGAAATGGGGCTTGCTACTGACTGCTCATTTTTAACTGCATCCCTCAAAATGCCACTCTTGCCCCAGCGTGGCCCAGAGACAAGTAATACTCTTGATTTAAATGGAAGTCCTGGTATTCACAATGGCCTCATAGGTAGTTGTGAAATGTGATACCTAGCATTGTCATGTTATAGCAAAATTTCCTTCTTTCTTCCAAATGTTTCAAAGTTCAGAGTGTTGAATTGCTAATGATGCCAGAGTCAAAGAAATCCATGGTACTATCTGCATTAAAAAAAACAACCTACAACCATGAGCTTTTGTGATGAAATTAGGTCGTCTTTTTTTCATAAATGAAACTTTATAATGATATTCCATGGATTGATGCTTTGCTCATAATGATGCCAAATATTGTCATCTTCACAATGCTGTTAATAAATTCCTCACTTTCATTCTGTGATAACAATTGCTGGCAAAGTTGAACTCTTGAATCTTTCATCTCTGTGTGGTCAGCATACAAGAAATCCATCTTGCTCAAGCTTTCCAATATTGAAGAACAATAATGTGTCCTGCATGTTTCTGTAAATGCCAAGCTTAAAAGCAATTTCTTTTTGAGTGATCTGCTGCTTGTCTTTAATTGGTTCAACCTTTCTGATGTGAAACATGTTGGTTGCTGTTATAGGTTTGTCATCACTTCATCCTTGATCACACAAATCAGCACTTCCCAGTTAACTACATTTCTCGGCCCAGTGATGCACAGTACTCATAGCAACAATCAGAACTATCAGCAACCAACATTTGGCAATGCATTTCATCCTGAGGGACTCCTTTGGAAGTAAAAAAAAACCCCCAAATGATGGCACATTGTGTAAAGTGCACTGATCAGTATTCATTCTAGGCTTCCATTTCACAAATAATAGCAACGCAACCTTTTCTCACAACTTCCCACCAATGAAGTGAAATGGCAGATGCTAAAGAATACAGCAGAGTTTACCGGTAGTTTCTCAGAATTGCTATCTGTTAGTTCTTATAAAATTGGATGTATTACTTTTAATTCAACTTCTTTTGGTTTGTGTAGTCAGTTTAACTTTTGGGGATGAGCCAAGGATGCTAGCTACTGTTACAATAATGCATCACAACTTTGTTTTAATTCTGTACGTAGACTGAGAAAGTTGTTAGGTTGCATACTTTTGTGATTGCACTTGGATCAGAAGTTCATCTTCGAGTTTATTTCTCACCAAATGAATTGCAGTAAACCTGTATGACTAATAGATTTACAGAGCAGACAGCATTTAATATTTCAAGGATTTCCCAGTAAAATATATTTATCATAGATTTCTGCCAGTCAGGCTGAATTTCTTGATGCACTCTAGTCTGTCCAGCTGGGAAGATTTGGCTCATTTTTACTGATCTCTTCTCAATTTAGTCCAGCCCTATGCAAAAAATAAAAAGGAAGGCCTTTGTAACTTCCTGCCCAAAGTATAGGAATATAGACCTTGACAAAGTTTATACAGCATCCCAGGGTTCCTTTTGGTAGATAGATGGAAATATAAACTTGTTTAATAGAAGTAAAATAAATAAAACTTGCTTCAACTCTGAAAAAAAGTTAGAAAAGGTTTTAATGAGAAATTCTCTTATTAAACCAACAAAGCCAGTTTATTGGAAAGAGAAGTACCAGAAAAAGAAAGGAAAACAACAATAGCAAAGGGAATTCTAAATAAAAGCTATATAGTCAGCCTCATTAAATGAATTGCTTATTATTCACTTGTCAGAATGTTTGAGTTGTTCAGAGTTATTTGAGGAGAATAGTTGGAAATGTCATCAGTATCTCCAAATTGTTCCTTTCTAACTCAGTTTTATGATAATGGAGGATGTTTCAAAATCACTAATTTTGCTATTTGTTGCAAAGTTATGTTCCTTATTATTAAGGATTGAGAATTTATTTGAAAAATTAAATATAAATTCCTTTCATTTGACCATCTTAGCAGATTCTTAAAGGGGCACTCTTCTATTATATCAAAATAGAACAGAATATTGGAAGACTAACACTGAAATTTTGGGCCCTGTCAATTATTGTGATAAACACAGACCATTTAAATGCTTTTGTTGTTAGTATGGCACAAAACATGGCTTAACTGATACTTGCATAACATTTCTACAGTTGAAATAAATGCATCCATGGCATTGATTAATGGGAAGAGGACTTTAAATTGTTTCTCTTCCTGTTTGTTCAAGCTCTTACATTCTGAAACCAAAATATGCAGAGCAAAAGTTGCTTGAATGACTAGAGCAATTGAGGGAATTTAATTTTTCTCCTTTAGGTCACTAGTTCAAATGGAACCCAATAATGACACTTCAGTTCAGCAGCACTTGGGGGTCTCCATTTAGTTTCCTGCCAATTGTTACCCAGGACTTAACTGACACTAATCTGAATTTTTATTGGCATCCAGAAGGAAGTTCAAAGTGATTGACTTCTTTCTCTCTCTAAAAAATGATGGTAGAAATGAGGATCTGGAAGTTTGCAAGAACAAGTTTTATAGTTGTTAGAAAATTAAATAAAATCTTTATAACCTGTTACATCCAGTAGATGGCACTGTATGAATCTGTTAAACTCAAGGAAATAGATTTTCAGGCATTGTAGCAATAGCAGCCGGCATTTGGTCTGAAATTGCTTCACTCCTCTATCAAGTATGTGAGACAGCCATATACTTGATTAAACTAAAGTTTAAACTGTTAGCCTATTCTTGGTTATGCTGTATATAAGAAAGTGAGCAATATTGATTCAGGATTGATTAATAACAACTAATCTAAACAGTAATCATAAATATTCATAAATTTCTGGAGGGGCCAGAACAAATTTAAATAGATAGGTTTGGGCTTGTCAGCTTAGAATTACAGGGTGTTAATATGTTCTATCTGATGGCTAAATATTCTTCAAAAACAATTGTTATTCAAGAAGGCTTTTGTAAAGTTAAAGCAATTATTAAATTATTATTAAAATATTTCACAGCAATTTTATTTTTATATCCACTAACTTGAAGATGTTTTGGATGTACAAATTTCCCTGGATAGTAATGTTTAAGGCTCATTACCCCAGAAAACTGGGAAAAGGATAAGTGAACCTGCTTCATTAATTGGCTTATTAATAATGAAGCTCAAAACCTGAAATTAAAAAAGTCATGATTAAATATACATTTCAAGCCATTTTATTAATACAAATCCTATTATCTAGTGGGGGAAAAAATCTGAGAGTTTCCTTAGTATACCAAACGTTTCCTTCAAAAAAAGGCACTTCTAAACTTTGTTATGACACAGGCAATGTCTAACAAATGATACTCCCATTCAAGACATGAGGCAGCTTTCCCCAAATTTGGCATTTTCTATATATACTAGCCTATAGCTCCCATCATTCTCAGCCAGTATGACACATGCTTTAAGGCATATTTTGATAGTATTAAATGATATTTCTTTAAGAAATCCCCAGAATATAATATACTGCAAAAACAAACAGCACTCCAACTTCTTTTTTCCAAACCACATTTTTAAAAAATACAAGACAGTCCCACTTTATTACAAATTTGTAAGGAAGCATATAAATCATTACATTAAAAAAAACCTTCCTTCTCACCTCTGTGTGGTATATGTGTTCCTCAGTTTTGGGTCTGTCTGGCACATCAGCTATTTGTTGATGGTGTATCCCGTTTAGGGTCTTGTCTTGCAAAGGTATTTCCTCTGTTTGATCTTTCTCCCATGTCTGTTGCTGTCTCAGACATTCTTTCAGCAGGTTATCTTTGGATGCCATCTTACTGTTATACTCCTGGATGTTCTGGATTTCATCCAGGACAATGGCTTTGATACTCACTAGACCATACCGGCCCACTGGAAATCACTGTACATTGTGAGGAGCTTCTGGTTCTTCACATCAACAGCTTCCCTGTCCTCCTTTGGCTAACTCACTATATTGGCACAGTGACTGGCAGGGCATACATGTTAATGGCATGGATCTTGTTATTCCAATTGAGCTCACTCTTCAGGACCTATCTTATCCTTTGGTAGTACTTGGATGTTGCTGTTTTCCTTACCGCCTCATTGTGGTTCCCATGTGACTGTGGGATATCAAGGTACTTGCAGTTGGTCTGTATGTCTGCTGTGTGGCCTACTGGTGGTTCCACTCCATCAGTCTTTTCTCTCTCTTGTCTACCATCCTGCCAAAGTTCTCCAATCCAAATGATATCCTAATGTCCTCACTGTAGATCCGTGCCAGGTGGATTAGCAAGTCAGTGTCTCATTCATTCTTAGTATACAGCCTGATGTATTCCACATAGAGGAGGTGGTTGACAGTAGTTCCACTCTTGAGCTGTATCTGGCTGAGTGGGTTCAAGCCTATGCAGAACAGCAGCAGGAGAGTGTATCACCTTGGTATATGCCAAACCTAATGGCCACTTGCGTGAGTTGGCTTGTGCTGACTTCCAGTTTTTTCTTCCACAGCCTCATTGAGTTCTTGAGGAAGGTTCTTAAAGGTCTGGTTGACTTTGTATAATGCCAGGTATATACAGAGCCATGTGTGTGGAGTTCAATTGTAGCCCTTCCTATAGTCAATGCAGGATGTGCTTAGATTGGCGATGTACTGCTGTTCTTGATTATATAAACAAGCATCTTCAAGATAACAGTGTCCATATTTTATGGCAGTTCATTGGTTTGAGTTATGGTGGTAAAAGGGATTGTTGTGAGGTCTCTATTGGCCTCTTCTAGCATACTAGAAGAGTATGCTAGAAGAGGGGATGTGGTGGCTCAGTGGCTAAGATGTTGAGCTTGTCGATCAAAAGGTTGGCAGTTCAGCGGTTCGAATCCCTAGTGCCGCGTAACGGGATGAGCTCCCGTTACTTGTCCCAGCTTCTGCCAACCTAGCAGTTCGAAAGCACGTAAAAAATACAGGTAGAAAAATAGGGACCACTTTTGGTGGGAAGGTAACAGCATTCTGTGCGCCTTTGGCGTTTAGTCATGCTGGCCACATGACCACAGAGACGTCTTCGGACAGTGCTGGCTCTTCGGCTTTGAAATGGAGATGAGTGCCGCCCCCTAGAGTCGGGAACGACTAGCACATATGTGCGAGGGGAATCTTTACCTTTACCTAGCATACTATCTGATGATACGTCTCTACTGAGACTTGCAACTAGTCTGACTATAGCTACTTTATCCGTGATCTTATGCCGCTTATCAGCTGCTGTACAATTTTTAGGCAGCAGTCATCATTTTATTACATGATTTCACTTCATGTTACAGGTGCCATTTTAGAAATAAAGTACATTTAAAATAATTTTAACTTGAAAAACTAGGACAAAACTAGGAGCTAAATTCTTGCATTCTTTGTAAAATTTCAACCATTTTTCTTAATATTGATGGTCAATAGGCATTGTCTTCACAAGTGATCACTATTTTAAAAGGTACAGCGCAGCGTGTCAGTTTTTTCTAACTACAGTCTATTTTAAAGTATCGAGCATAGCAGCTACCTTGTATCACATTGCGTTATTTATCTCTATATTGTTTTGAGAACATAGTTTTTAATTCTGCAACTTGATTTAATAACTAGCTGTGCATTATGAATTTCAACTTCTAAAAAAATGGGTTGTTTTCTACTTGTATCCTTTTTTCAGTAGTAATATGTTTGTGAATTCTGCCCAGAATCACAGTGATTGGTGAATGTGGAAACATCTGTGATACTAGTTATTATGTAAGATAAACAATGCTATTATTTGGTATTATTTGCTGGGTTTCTAACAGAGTGGACATTGCATCTTCATTGCAAAGGGCCCTTCAATCTTTTTCTTTGTCCTGTTTGCTTGGAGTCAGTGTTTCTTAATGAAGCAGTCTGCTTATTCAAAGGGTAATTGGATCATATCCAAATATGACTCAGTGGGAAATCCGTTCATTTTCTTCCTTAGGTTGCTTTGTGATTGCATCTGGCCATCGCTAATAAATCCAAATACTTTCTAAAAGAGCTCCTATTAGCCCCATATATCCACCAAGAAAGTGTTTCCTTAGAATATGTTAGTAGACTTAAGGCTTTTGGTTTTTTTGAAAGTCTGTTGAGATTATAGCTATTGCTAGATGATATAGATGGACAAATCTGCATACAAAAATATGCAAATGCAATATACATAAACATTGCCATGCTCACTGCAAGAAAATATCCATTTAAAAAAAATGTTTTCTTTAAAAAGTTTCCTTTTAAAAATGAAATCTGAATTGTTTCAAACATTAATACTTGAAGCAGTTTTCTAAGCCAGGGTTCTGAAACTCTGGGTCAACACCTGGGGGACTCGGTCACTAGCAAATCGGTGTGTGTGTGTGTGTGTGTGTGTGTGTTTGAAAGGGGCGGTTGTCCCTGCGAAGTTTTGGAAGTTTTTGGTCCTTTCCCGGTCTGCCTGGATAAGCCAGGAGCAAGAGTTTTCACAGCCAGCTTTGACAGGAGAGGACAAGGCATGCATTTTCGACCTTTCTGCCACGTGAGAGTTGGGAGGTTGCGCCTCTCTTGTGCGGCTGCGTGGCCAGGCTGCTGCAAGAGGTATGTCCCGTTCGCGCTGGCCTCGGCAGAAGCCAAACATCTCAGGGACGGAACCGGCCAACCCGGTGGCCTTTTTTGTCACGCCGGCGCTTCGCATCCACATCTCCACCCGGTGGGAGAGCGGGAAGGAAGCGGCGCTTAGGGGTCTCTCTGCTGGCCCCTAGTCGCCAGTCTAGGCTAGCTGGAACGGCGAGAGTCCTGGAGGCGAGCTGAGCTACGGTTGTGTCTCTCATTTCAGAGCCAAGATTGCAGCCGGTATTATCGGGACCGTATACTGTACTGTTAAACAAAAAAATACTGCTAGAACCAAGCACGGTCAGAAGACGTCTTTTCCTTCTCTGTGGAAGCCTGGCTCAGTCACAAAGGAAGACAATACGTCGCGACACCAACCCTCGAAGGGGAGGGAAATTCATATAGAAAAGAGACAGATTAGAACTGGATGACCTCCATTTCCTTGGTGGTTGGAGATCATTGAGATTGCGCTGCAAGGCAGGGCACCTCTGTGTTCTGGAAGGCTGGGGCACTACTGGGGAGAGGCACCCCAAACGGGATGAGACCAAAAGGGACAAGGGAGGGCTGCACTGGAGAGGAGAAAGGGAAGTGCTGGGTGCAAGGGGGAAATGGCATCTGGGAGGGAGTGGTGGGTTTTGGAATGGAAGGTGGAGGGGCAGGATGACCTGCAGACAGTTTCCCATAACTCCCACCTTCATGCTCATGCTCAGTACTACCAAGGAGGTAATAGTCTCCCTCAAGATGCATTTCACAGACAATGGCCACGAAGTGGACTGGCACTGCTGCCTTCAATTTCTTGGACTTCCCAATCTAATCTAAAGTAGTGGTCTTTTCTGTGGTCTTGCATCTAATGCTAATTAAAGTAGCCAACTAATCCTGGCTAGCTTTCTTACAGTACTGCACAAGCTGGGTCTTCAACCTTCAACAGGTGAAGCAGCATAAAGCAATAGAATAACTACCCACAGAATTTCAACTATTGTTGCTGTATCCAGAGACATAGAAGTTTACAGATACAATGCAAAAGGAAAGGAGGATGAGGCGGGAAGAAAGGAATATGTACATTCTGATAGCAGGTCTGCAGTTTTCTTGTTTCAAGCCAAACACATAATACTTCTGTTGAGCTGATGGATGGCATCCTGCAGATGGATGGCATCCTGCAGATGGATGGCATTCTCTGCAATGGAATGGGTGCATAGGGATGTATGTAGCACCTGTCGGCAATTTAATATGTTTAGCTATTAAACCAGGCATAACATTTCTGGGTGCAGCAAGGAGGGCAACTGCATGATCCTTGGAAAAGTGCCAGCTATTTTAAAGAGTTGCTGACAGGTGCTATATAAGGGCTCTCCCTGAATGGCAACGCAACATTTTCCGTTCTAAGGTGAAGCATTGCAGCCCTAATAAATATTATTAAATGCAGTAACTAAATGTTATATAAAAGGTAGCTGTGCACAGTGGGTTGTATGGTCTAACCCTTTAGATTGATTGATTCAGTTTGTATACCACTGAATCTAGATGACTCAACATCATTGATTAACAGTGATGATGTGCTTCATGGCACAACTGGTCAAAGCAGCTGCAGCTGGAATATACCATTAAAAGAAAATCCTAGAAATGTAAGTGATAGGCAAATGAATCAATTTGATTCTGCTTTTGGGAATGTAGAGTGAATGAGGAAGCTGGAATAGTGGTAGGTCACAGTATCCTCACTGTCAGCATGTCCATAAAAGCAGTGATTCTCTCCACAGTTGTCACTACAAATTTTTTTTTTAAAAGAAGCATAGCAACAAAGATGACTTTAACTGAGTTTAAACATGCTTTGGATAAAGACATGTCTTTCATCTGACCCAAAATTAATAAATAAATAAAAATAAAAAATAAAAATATATTTTAAAATAGTAAATTAATTAATTAAAGAGAAAAAAACTCAAAGGACACAGTGGATGGACCACAGTCTTTTTCTGCTGTCAGTTTTCTATGTTTCTATCCAGCAAGCTACATGTGGCTGACATCTGGATAGCACCAGCCTGAGAAATTATATTGTAGAATAAGGGTGGGCAGTTGATTGTCTTGGCCTCTAAAGCAGTTCTTCCTACCTTCTGTGGATTTCTTTGCTGTATAACCCAGCCCACTTTGCTCCGGAAGATCCAAGACATAGGCAAAAGGCTTTTCAGCTCCCTCCTGATTCCCAGCACATCTCCTGCATTTGTCTGAAACAGATTGCTCCATGTATGGTCTAAAATTCATTAGTTCAATAGTTAAAACAAAATTTAAAATATATTTCACCTTCCGCAGAGGCAGCTTAGGGTCAACTTTCTAAAATGCTTCCATGTCATTGGCACCAATTGCCCCGAAAATGCTTCCTTTTCAAAGTGGAACCGGTCAATTTTTCCTCAAATGGTGATTCAATCATGAGTCACACACTCTAGTTGTCTACTTGAAAGTTGTACTTTGAAATAAATTTGTACTCTAGGACACTGTGGGAATTTTATGGGTTACTCAGTGCATTTTTTATATATAAATCACATGTGAACATTAAAAACTGTTTAAGTCCCCATCTAGGAATAGTTTATTTCCTATGAATGGATATTTTGTTTTATTTTTAAAAAATGATTTCACTCTCAGGAAATGCATGTAGAAAAGTACCTAAGAAGATAGACAACTATAACAATTTTGTTTTGTCCAAATTATATGACAGCAGGAAGGGAAAGCACAGTATTTTATAACTCATCTTTCTATTCTAAAATATAAGAATTAATTTGGAAAAATGATGTGCACCTCAACCTGGTATTCTTGAGATGAATCCGTTCAGCTTCCCTAATCCCAGCATTCTAGTCAACACATCTGGAGGGTACCAGGTTGAGGAAGGCTATAGAAGATAGAAAATGTGATTATACATGGATTAAAAACGTCTGCACTGTTATCTTCATTTCACAAGGCAACAGTATGTAACATCAGGGGTCTATTTTCTCCTCCAACTGTAGTTTCCTTAGGTAATTCATGATTCAGTGGTTGATTTTAAAAGTTAAATTACTAGAAGCAGTTTTCTATAGCATAGTGTTCCTATAAAAGTAAAATGACTCATAAGAATGCTAAATACAAACCAGATGATCCTAAACATTAACTGAAGGGGGAAAAAGAAGATATTTAGAGTTCAGTGTGGGTCCTCTCATAAAAATGAAATTCTTTTCTGTACCAAGAAAACCGTTAGTTATATAAAATAGGAAATTGAGAGAAAAGGGTAATTGTTTTTAACTGTCCCAAACTGTTAATTAGCATTAGCATTTTCCATAGATTTTCATTTCTGTTCTAATTTGGAAAAAAAAGAAAGATCAGTAAGTAGTTATTAAATTTTTCCTACAATGCAAGGATGTTTAGTCCTATATCAATTATAATTTCAAAAATATCTGGAGTGTACATTTAAAAGGGGAATGGCTCTGACTAAAGATCAGCATAATATAGGAATCTTCATCGTGACTGTAATGTCACAGTAACTTTGTGATCCATCTTCACATTTACCTTTACAAGTCTATAAAGCAAAAGAAAGCTGAAGTAAGATCATAAGGACAGTCCTGGTTTCATTTAGTGACTGCTTCACTTAATGACCGAATTACTGGTCCCAATTATGGTTGCTGAATGAGGACTACCTGTATTTTTGAAATAATTACTGATCTTAGATCCCTCAAAAGTCTTGCCCTTCTGTACATTGTTTTACATATTTATATTAGGATAGTAATACATGTCATAGGATTTAGGAATGGCGTTTCACAGGAGAGCCTTTCAAATCCAGCCTATGTGATGTAACATTGTAACCTGAAAAGAATAGCAGATATTTTGATGTGTTGTTATGTTGATGCCTTTGGGAATGACCCATGTTTACTTATTCATAGCACAACGAGGTTACATAGTGGTTCATCTGAGTGATCCTATATATCCGTGATGGCGAACCTATGGCACGCATGCCAGAGGTGGCATGCAGAGTCCTCTCTGTGGGCACGCGCGCCGTCGCCAGCTGCTCCTCTGGGTTCCGACGTGCGCATGCGCGCCAGCTGCTCTCTTCCACGTTCTGGTGCTCTGGCGCGCGCGGACACTCCAGTTTCAGCACTCGGTGCCGAAAAGGTTAACCATGTCTGCTATATATTAATAGTGGCTAGTGTCAGTAGTAGCACTGAACTGTTGCTTTGTGTTAGTAATCTATTGCCAGTTATATTTTAATGCTGTTGCAGCATAATTAATATAGTGGTATGTTTTCACAGCATCCATTCCACAATTAGTACTGGCTTTCCTAATTATATATTTATAAATCAAAACTCTATTACTCTATTAACTGCTATTAGTAATGGCTTTTATAATTAGATACTTAAATATTAGAACATATAATTCAGTCTTTTTTAAAATAATGAAGTTTGCATTACCATTCACAATTGCAAATCCAACATCCGTGATAAGGCAGCATGGCAAAGAGCAGGCTACACTTTGATTTATCAAAATAAAAGCTGAGTTCAAACAAATTTCCTTCCTTCCTGAGACTGTGGTTGGGGGGAAAAAAAAGGACTACATGATTGTATAAATATAAAATTTGAATTCATTTAATCTACTATGGTTTTCCATGTGTATGAGATTGCTGTGGTTGCTGGCATCTTTATGGGCTTTTATGAAATAAAAATATGTTTGAAGCTCCCTTGGCAAAACAATTATATAACAACTTCACTGCTAGACTAGAACTAGGTAGCTTGATTGCACATTTTATTGGTTTTTGATCACCTGGCATTATTAAGGATGAAGATAAAGATCAAAAATAAAAATGGAGTATTTCCATGTTTTTTAAATCATGGTGATTATTAATTAAAATATCATAAATAGGCTTCAATGAGCCACAGGTTTTGTGGGATTAAAAGAAACTGCAGAGAAATCTTCCTCTCATTGGGTGGCTGAGAGAAGCTGAGGTTCTCTTGACTACTGAGCTCTCCTAACATTAACTGTGTAGCCAAAGACATTTTTGTTGGGCAATGACTCTTTTTTTTTCTCCTCTCTGTCCATCCTTTCTTTGATTTCAATCCCATTTCTTGCCCATGGGACACTTCTGTCTTCCTGCCTTAGCTCATGAGGATCCTCTGTTCTTCAGACATAAAAACAATGGGGATAGTGGTATTAAATGCACCCATGTTATATGATAGCTCATTTTTAAAATATGATCAGTATGCTACTGCTTTTATATACTTGAAGCCAATGATAGCACCTGTCCTGGGTAACATTCTGGGAGTCCCCCTCCCTAATGTGAGTTGTCTATCTCTCCAGCTAGTACAAAATGCAGTGGTGCAGGCAGTTATGTGCACACCAGAGGTGGGTTCTTACCGGTTCTATCCGGTTCTTTAGAACCGTTAGTAACTCGGCAATGATGTCACGGAGCCGGTTCTGTCGGTGTCTCCGTGGGCACCGCCATCTTGGATTTTGCTTCTGCGCATGCGCAGAAGCTATTTTTTGATTGCTGCGGGCATGCGCAAAGCACACACGTGCACAGCGCAAACCTGAGCGAACTGGCAGCAAAAGGATCCAGAACCCACCCCTGGTGCACACCTAGATCAATGTGCATTACATCTTTGCTCCGCAAGCAACATTGATTGGGTTCAATTTAATGGGCTAGTAATGACCTACGGTATAAAGCCCTAAATGGCAAAGGGGCAGTTATTTGAGAAACTGCCTCCCCAGTCACATCTACCCAGTCACATCTACATCAAGAGCAGCAGAAAGGGCATGTTGATGTCCACAAAGGGAAGAGTCTTTTCTGCTGCAGCACCTGGTCTCTGGAGCATCATTGCCCCTGAGAATGAGTTGGCCCCAACCCCGTTGGCCTTGCCAAACAGCCAGAAGAGATTGCTTTGGCGTCTGGTCTGGGGATGATCCAATAATGGTGGTATTGAGCCCGCAGGGTGGTTATACTGCTAGAGAAATTTGTGCTGCTGCCCTGAAAATTATGTTTTTCGGGGTTTAAAATAGTTTTTTTTAATTGGTTTTAATGTTTCTGTTATTATGGGAGGGGGATTGTTTGTCTTTGGTTTTAACACGGTTTGGTGCTCAGAGTCACAGAACTGAGATGGATGGCTATATAAACTAAAATAAAAAACAAATACATTAATTGTAATAAGTAAACGAGTACAACTTCTAGTTGTATTAATCTCATAGATTTCATATTGGAACCAGGAATTTGCATCTCATCCTGGATCATTATTTTCTTATCAGGATAATCTACGAAACCAGACAGAAAAATGTTATATTAAAGTTAACTGATCGCTGCAAATATTTAATAATTACAAATGACTAAAATTAGTCAAATTATAAATATTTATTCTGCTAATTGAATAATGTGGACATTTACTTGTCCATGTCACTAAAATAAAACGAAGTAAAAAAAACACCCAAAATATTGTTTTGGTCAGAATTAGTGCAAAGGGAGTAAGTACTCTGCATAGTCAAACTTTTTTGGGCTATGCCCAGTGTTTCTGTTGTTTAGATGTATAGCTCGTACATTTATTTAGTATATTATTTATTTAGTGTAGCATAATATACATGTATTTCAGAAGAATAATCTTTATCTTAAACCAGTTGTTTAAATTATATAAATCTTGCCTGACAAGTTGATGAACATTATCAGTAATTTTCAATACAGGTAACAGTAGGCTGAATATAAACATACATAACTATTTCCTATAATTTTCTTCATTTGCCTCTCAATGAATCAAGTTACAATGTACTGATGGGATATAGGACTGGAAGTAATTCAGTGATAAAGCATGTGATTGTCATTTTCAATCTTCTTGCACTCCATGCACCCCTTGATTTGGTTTGTGTTCCAGCCAACTATCCAAAGGGGAATTAAAAAAAAAAGAATGAGATACCTTCTCTCAGATTCATTTTTCTTTCTCATTTGTTTCTCATGGCAATAAAAGAAGAACACATAAAAATGCTGGGAAGCAGCAAAGACTGCCAAGTAGCAACAAATATTTGGAGGTATTGTAGCACTATTGTTCCAATGGGAAAGTGGAATTCTCAGAAGCTTGGAGATAGCACTGATGATGTTATCTAGTTGGATAATGAAATGTCTGCAAACAAATAACTGAGCTTGAAGAGCACCAAGGACTCCGCAGTCTGGAGAAGAGTCTGAGGAATATCTTATTAATGGAGAAGGTTCTCTTCTCAGCCTTTCCTCTGGGATAGCAGCTGAGCTGGAAATTAATCATTTCAGTTTGCAAAAATCTCCATGGAGCTCACTGTATTGCGGGTCACAGAGAAGTTCTTACTTGTGAAAAGGATTTCAGATCACAGCAAAAACAAAACAGGAAGATCAAACCCCATTTTCTTGCAAATATTTCTCTCTTTTTAATTAATTGCAATACCCTTGGCAAGAGACCAAATACAAATCCATTTTTTATAATTTACAAATGAAGGATAAAACTGCTTCAACTTTGTTCAGAATACAGCAAACAAAAGCGTCTTGATAGTTTTTCCTTTGGTGCTTGTTGGATGGGCCTACATCTTTCCAACAGATTGGTTGGGGCATCATTTGTACTTTGGTATAGATAGTTTATGGCCTTATCAGGCCTCATTCCTAGTCCTGAGAGCATTTGGGCAATGAACCATAACATCATACTGATTAATACTCTTGTTTATAGATATACATGCTGGACCTGCTCTGAATTCTGATGATGGCACACTGAGATCTGATTCATGAAAAACCACACAACATTCTGGTTTGTTTTTAATTCTATTCCAATGACCAAATCAAATTTCAGAGCTGAAAATGGTCAGCTGAGGGGAAAGAGGTTGTGTCTCTCTTGACAGAACAGTTTTAAACTTAAAACAGAACCCTAGTCAAAATCTAAATAAAACAGAGTTGGCTCATTATTATTTTTATGCCCCAGTTCATAAACTGGGGCAAACTCAGGAAAGAAGGAGACAGAATTAAACCAATGCCTGGCGTCTTTAAAAACATTAGTAATTGTTCAAAGTGCTGCTTGTTATGAGACATTTGTACCTTTTTGCTGCCAAGTCAGTGATTGGTGAGTTAGTCATCAGAATCCCTGGAGCTTCTAAATGAGAAAAATGCTGAATAACCTGCGACTCAGCTTATAATCAACCTTAAGCAAACATTAGTAACTCTCAACTGCCTCCTCCATCGCCCACACCCTTAATGCTATTCATTCCCACACTAAACCGGATCTGAGCTGCTGCCAGCAATTTTCATAAGTTGTTGCAGACAATATACTATGCTCTTCAGCCACTTTCCAATCTCTTTTGGAAACCATAAATGCATGGTAGGTTTTCAAAGGCTGGCTAACTGTCTCATTACTTACTGCCTCACTATGTAGGGAGGCAAATATTAATTCCTTCTTTGCCCTCGTCCTCCTCTTGTTTATAGATTTTCTATTGTTTTCTTAAAACCAGTAATCAATCACAAAAATAGGATTTACTTCTCCACTTTGTTAGGTCTATCCATCTGGGAGGAGAACCAAGTATTTTTCAGCAAAAGTTTGTATTTCAGAATTTCCATTTTCTAAGTGTAACTTTTAAAAATTTATATTGAGCACACATGCACACCACAGTTTGATAAAACCACCAACTTTGTTTTTTAAGAAGCTATAATTACAGCCATACAGGGTTCTCAAAAATGTATTGGCTATTTAATATGATTAAACTTCAAAAATCAAAACAATGACACCTATACTCAGATATAGCTGAACTTTGTAGGGAATCCAAGGAATCCACATCCTGTGTGTATTTTAGTTGAGGCTCAATGTTAAATTTTTTTCCCACCTTTTATTTATCATGAATTATCTACTGGATGTAAATGAAGAGTGGAAACTGAGCCCTCAGGTGATTTCTGTGGTAAAACGTTTGTGCTTTTTCTTTAAAGGAGAGAGGGGAAATACTTTATTTCCTTTGGCATTTTGTAAATGAAGTTAATGGTAGGTGCAGGATCCCAAGGAAGGAAATGTGTAGGGATTAAAAGAGAAAAAAGGCAATTGTGGTGGGATTTCTACCCTGGAGGGCTAAAGTGGAAAAAGTGAACAATAGTCTTAATGTTTCGGCTCTGGCCCAGGGAAATCACCACTTGCTAGAGAAGAAGTGGAAAGAATGCCCTATGTGTAAATTTTCCGCAACAGTAGAATCATAGAGATGGATGGAGATGGTAAAGCCAATGCCCAACTCAGTGCAGAAATTGAACCATCCCTTCCATGCTGGCTCAGGAATTTTGGGAGTTGAAGTCCACAAATCATAAAGGGACCAGAGTTCCCCACCTCTGCTCTAAATTCATCTAGCTAAACAGAGGCTACTGTTCTTTAGGAATTGGTTCCACAGTAAAATTGTTCTTACTTTTTCTAACACTCATTTGGAATCTGGCTTCTGTACTTTATATCCCTTATTCCATATCTCTGGGGTAACCAAGAATGATATTCTTCTGCTTGACTTCCTTTCAGCTATTTGAAAATTGCTGTAATATTCTCCTCACATTTTCTGTTCTTAAGGCCAAACCTTCTGAGTTCTTTCAATCTCTCTTTATAGGACTTAGTTTCTAATATTTTGCTGTTATTGTCCTTCTTGGAATATGTTGCAGTTTTTCTGAATCTTTAGTGAACCGTAGTGTCCATAAGTAAACACAGGAGGCAAGGTGAATGCACTTTGATATAGAATAAAGTGGGGCTATTACTTACCATGAATACACTTTGAGCACAGTTTTCAAGCCAGGTATGTATCCACTTAGTTATCATGCCTTCCTGGCTACATTTAATTAGCCGGATAATCAAAAGGTCATGAGTTCTTTTGTCAAATGCTTTGCTGAAATTAAGATGTATTATCTAATGCATTTCCCAGATTACTACAGGAAGTAATCTGATCAAAAGATGATATAGTCTGGCAAGACTTGTTCTTGAAAAATCTGTGCTGACATATAGATTTCTTATACTATGTTGTACTACTCCGGGAAGAAAACATAATAAAATAAATTAAGGTTATCATAATGTTTCCTTTGATCTAAAATCTTTTTGATCATTCCTTTAATTGACTGATTTTTAAATGCTGATTTATATGTTCAGTCCTTTTTAGCAACTTAGTGCTCACTGCAGTGAATCAAAATTTATAAACCATGCAATAAATGAAATTAATATCAACTTGTTCCATAAAACTTTTTAGTAAAAATTATATTTTCATCTTTAAAATACATGTCTTCATATTTAAATCAAATCTGTGAAAAAAGATAAATCAATCTCTTCCTGAACTAGTTCCAAGCATGATCATCTTTGCAAGGTCTGCATCTTTTCCAGTATAATCATAGTAAATGAGAAAAACAATCATACACACATAAACACCGCCAAAATCTCAAGGGAAAGATGACTTCTAAGGCATTGGTCCAGACCTTTAAGGGATATTTTTCACATGTCCAACGAGTAAATACATTCAAAGATTACAATTGACCTATCTATATATGAAAGCAATACATATTCCCTGAGTTGATCACACAGCAACAAAATGGCCAAACAGAATGAGGATGTTGAATTATTGTAACTAGCTGTCTTTCTCTGAGCAATTTTTGGAAAGCTGAAGTGGAATCTCATTATGCACTGGGAAAAGGTGGGCAAACAATATATTACTTTGCTTAGGGAAAAAATAATTCCCAAGGAGGATCTGGACTTATTTAAAGTACCGGTACTTTAACTTATTTAAAGTACCGGTAGCAATAGCAATAGCACTTAGACTTATATACCGCTTCACAGTGCTTTACAGCCCTCTCTCTAAGCAGTTTACAGAGTCAGCATATTGCCCTCAACAATCTGGGTCCTTATTTTATCAACCTCAGAAGGATGGAAGGTTGAGTCAACCTTGACCCGTTCAGAATCGAACTCCTGGAGTGAGCAGTGAGTTAGCCCTGCAGTACTGCCTTCTAACCACTGCGCCACCATGGTAAATGACACAGTCAATACATAATCTACAACATGATGGTTGCAATCCAATTGAGTTTCCTATATTACTTTTTAAAGTAATATAAAGAACTGGTATATCTAATTGCAGAATTGTAATATCATCTAATTTGCTTTTAGGGGAAACTATTTTAGTTCTCTAGCCTGAATTTAGCAGAGAATGGCCTTTTCTCAGCTTTGAGTTAAAATGCTATTAACCGGTCCCTGAATTAGCATATCATGAAATGTGCTATCCTTATTGCAAATAACTATTCTGCATTTATTATGTCTGTTCCAGATCACTTTGGATGATTATGTGTTTTGTGTGATGCATTAGTAGTATAACTGTGAACTGTTGTGAATCAGACTTTCTCTCTCCTCGTCCTGTCACCTCAATTCAACCCTATCAGGACCAAGTAGTTTTGGGGTTAAGGTCCCCTCCACTGAGTCTGGAGATTTTCCATTTTGACCTTGGCTGAGGTTCTACTCCCATAGACAGAGTTGGTACACAATCTGGAGCTCCTACTGGGCTTGTAATTCCTGCTTGTAAAGCAGATAACCAGCAGGACTTTCATAGAAATCCATCTTGTGGGCTATTGTTTCCTTTGCTGTAATGAGAGGCTCTACTCATAGCCACTCCCTATAGAGACTTCCCAGTTGGACCATAGCAATGACCTTTACATGGGTTTGCCTGGGAAAAAATCTGGAAACTGCACTTGGGCTACATGGCAGTGGTACGAAAGGTTCTGAATACACTTCATTTTGCACCTGTAACACCACTGGTATGTGAACTGCACTGGCCTTCCAGTAGGCTTCCTGATGCAATTTAAGGTGCTGATAGTCACCTATAGAATTCCACATGTCACCTGGCTAGCTTATTTGTGGATCTGTCTGCCCCAGTTGTGTTTTTCCATCTCAACAGAGGCAACACGGTAAATATACATTAAATCCCTTCCCTAAAACACTGTCATCCAGTGTGACTGAGAAAGCATGATTTACTTGCTTTACTTAAGATGCTTTGGAGAGTTTTAATTGGTGATGCTGTGTTATTGTAATAATTTGTTGGTTGTTTCTCTTTTTGATGTATGGTAGTGTTCAAAGGTTTGCAGGCAGCTTACCATGCTGGGCTTTGAATTTTTTTTGTCAGTTCCTTTAAATGCTGACAACTAACAAATATTTTCTTCAGTCATTTTCTTTGTGGTGTATGATAATACCATGTGGTGATCTTGGCAAAAATACATGCCAATCATTTGTACTGTTCTCTCATTAGACACTGCATCCAGTTCTTAGGGAAAGAACAGCAGAATGCAGGAGAAGAGGCAAATCAAGGGCATAAGGAAGAGCATGTATCCATATGATCCTGAAACAATCCAAAACTGTGCTTCTGCTTACACCGATTTCAATGCAAGTTATTGATAATAGATTTCACCTCCAGAATTTTACACACCATGAAGATGTTTTTCTAGATTTGCATCTAACCACAGCACAAATATTCCTGGCTAATATCTCTCCCCCCACCCTCCATGATATTGCCTAAGTTAAATAAAGCCATTCTTATTTCTTTCTCTCTCTCTCCCCCCCCCCTCTTCATGTGTTTTTGAGTCAGTGTTGATTTCTGGCAACTGGACAAATCCCTGCAGTTTTCTTGGCAAGATTTCAGTAGTGGTTTGCCATTACCTGCATTCTGGGACTGAGAGAAAGTGACTGGCCTGAGGTCACCTAGATGGCTTTGTACCTAAGGGGAGTCTAGAATTCACAATCTCCTGGGTTATAGCCCAGTACCTTAACCACTGCATCAAACTAGCTCTACTATCCTTAACTTTACCAGTGTTAAAACAGTATCTCCCTCTGTAGTTAACACTGTCCAAAAATAGCCTCAAAATCTGTTCCTCTTGTCAGTCACTACTTTGGAGGAAACTCACATAACTGCAGTGTCTTGAAACAATAGAGCAGGGGTCCCAATTGGCAACTTTAAGACTTGTGGACTTCAACTCCCAGAAATGGAGAATTCTGGGAGTTGAAGTCCACAAGTCTTAAAGTTGCCAAGTGTGAAGACCTCTGCAATAGAGACAGAGAAGCAGGAGGAGAATTGGTAATGAGGACAGCAAATGTTATGCCAATATAGATTTCTGACAATTCAGGGATGAGTAGATTGCACCAACTCATTTTTAGGAAAAAATGTTCAAAGGTCAGGTTGTAATATTCAGGCTTCAGATATCTGAACAGCAACAAAATAACACAAAAGAGAAAATTTAGCTGTAATGGTTTCCTAGATTTTTGCTGCACAGGTATTAATGGACTAATTCCATTATTATTATTAAGGAAAAAGGAAAAAAGAAATGAAATGTCAGTAAATGAATATGTATATAAAACATTGAAAATAAATTTATATACCTGAGTCAAGATTATTAATGGTTCAGAAACTGTGATATTATATGTTTATTTCATATATTATATACACACATATAGGCAAAAAGATTGGCATAAAACTTTGAAAGCATACATTGAAAATACAGAACCTTCTATCTTTTCCAAAATACAATATTTAGGTGGGCTTAAAATTAAACAAACTCTTCTTTAAACTTTAAAAAGATAGGTATTTTCTTCAAATTGTTTAATTGCTTTTTAATTAATATATTCTGGGTTGAAATATATTCTAGTTAGATAGATATTCTTAAAACTGAAAGCTAGGTATACTCCCTCAATAATGAAAACAAATCTCTTGTCTCTTCTGGCAGCAATATATCCTGCTGTGATTTGATGGAGGATATGGTTTTTCACTTGTGAGAGAAAAATTTAATTCACTATGTTGCCAGATGTTATCCCCTAATTCTTCAACCTCCCTGCCTACAGAGTAGGTGGTCTCTTGAGGAAAAACTAAGTATGTATACACAGAGCTGAGGATATGTTTAGCTAAATGATTCAGAAATATTAAAATCACAATGGTGGAATTAAAAAAGCAAAGAGTACATTTAATTCAATTTCATTTATATAAAGCATTGGTCTTTCTATAGCATTCATAAACTATCAAAATGAACAGCTCTTGCAAAATGAAACATTAGCAGAAACTATATGCCTGTGTTTCCCTGCACCAAAAGCAGCTATCACCATTAGAGAAAGTTGGAAAAATGGTGGATGCAGCAGAAAATTGAGCCTTCCAGTCTTCTTTCAAAGAGAGGCAAGCAGGGAGGCAAGGAGGAGATGTAGATTTGATCTATATGTTTTGTCTCTGAATATGTCATTAGAATGCCATCCTCAGCTAATGTTGGTAGCTCATGTCTTTGTTTTTCTCAATGAATTGAATATGGCAAAATTATAGATGTTACTACTTTATGTTAATATTCTTGAATTTTGTTCTGAATTCATGGGCATCTGCAGGAGGAGGCAAGTGATGAAATACGTGTTTTGCCTTAAAAACACAAACTCAGCAATCTTCAAGAACGAAAGGCATCATGATTTTATAATGCATGTTTCACATATTTTAGTTACTATTTTCATGGATCTAGGTTGCAGTTTTTATTTTAATATACGCATGCTTCTCTAGATAGATACAAAAGTTTAATTAGTATATGAGTATGTTAATGAATAAATATAATATCAGCATTCAGTTTAGGTTTAGGTTTATTTCTACAAAATGAGTGAGCCAAAATAATTCACAGTCTTATTTCTATAAAACTGCTGATAAATTTCCAACAGTTTAAATATTTACCTTTCAACGGAACTTTTTATATTATGTTCATGTAATAATATTTGAACTAATCTCCATGTTTTCTAGATTATGGTACTGTTCCAAATATTTATAGTGAAATTTAAGCACTTTGAATGCTTCATATTTCAATTGCCACTCAATTGGTTAGCTGATGGAAAACAATGGTTAATAAGCATATGCAGTGGTGGGATTCAGCCGGTCCGGTCCGGTTCGCCCGAACCGGTAGCGCTGCACACCTGGCCATGCCCCTTGTCCCTCCCAGCCACGCCCCTTGTCCCTCCCAGCCATGCCCCTTGCCCCTCCCAGCCACTCGCCTCAGATGAGGCTGAAGATATGTCCAACAATGCTTTGACTGGGCTCCTGGTGCTGGTCGAGGCCAAGGGGGTGGTGCCCCATTGGCCCCGGATAGCGGGGCTCACTTGGGAATCGGAGGCGGCTGCGGCAGTTTTGGGACTCCAAAGCAGCTCAAGCAGGGCTTCGCACGTCCTCAGGAGCCTCTCCGGCCACCCAAGACAGCGCCTCCGGGCACCAACACCGCCTCGGGTACTGCGCTCCATCGCTTCATTGCCATCGCCCCCCCCAACCACTTTGTTCCCAGCATCCTGGCTGGGAGGCTGCTTGCCCGCACGGCCGGGAAGCCACATGGCTGCGCTGGCTGGGAGGCAGGCCGCCGTTTCCCACCATTTCCCGCTTGCCTCTGAATGCCGGTTGAATGCTCTCCTCCCAGGCCTCTTGCCGATGGCTTCCCGGCACTTTTTGTAGCACTGAGCTGCTTGCCTTTTGAAATCCAGCACTGCTTCTCCGGCTGCCGAACCCAAGCACTTTTGAAATCCAAGAGTGCTGGATTTCAAAATAAAAACCAAGGAGCTCAGTGCTACAAGGAGAAGAAGTTCCAGGAAGCCATTGGTCAGATACATTGCTGGAGCTGAACGGCCACTTTAAAGCATTTTAAAGTAGCCTGGAGCAAGAATCCCCCCCAACGGTCTGCGCCTATCCCATTTGGAAGATATTGAGTTTTGCTGTTGCTGAGGTAGATCGAGTGGGAAGTGGCTGGTGTGTGTGGGTGTGAAATTAAGCCTCCTTCCTATAAAATCCAAGGAGCAGATATGGTTTAATTCTGCTTCAGCCCAGATTGCGGGAGAGAAAGTCGTTTTAATTATTATTTAATTTACTAATTCATTGGAAATTGCTGTGTTATGGCTTTTTATGGGATGTAGTGCTTATGATGGGTTATAAACAGATAATACTCAGCCTTAAAATTATGTTATGGAGGTAGAAAGGCAATTAGATTTGCTGGCCTTCCTAGGTATGATTTTCAGTAGTCAGTCTCTGCTGTTTTACACTACTAATATAATTAAAACAAATACCTTTCTCTAAATTTAAGACAGCACTAACCCTAGAACATTTTAATGGACTAGGAACAGCCATCCTGGAAGAGATATTTAGGGGGGGGGGAAACCTTTACTCTTTAAAGCTGTGTCCTTGTGATGAAGGGGCAGTTTATATTACATTTTGATAGATTAATCCACCAGTAGAAAATAGGTAACATCCAGTTGATGTCAATCCATGCATTTAGTGAGGAGGAGGAGGAGGAAGAGGAGACAATATTAAATCAGAGCCCCCCAAAATGGTACAAGGGGCAATCCAGTAGAAATGCTTTGATGGTTCTGTCCAAGCAGAGACACGAGCGTGGTAAGTAGGGAATCTTATTAAATCAATTCATACAAAGATACAATGCTCAGTATCTTTAAAGTTGGTAATTCTTTCACTTGGGAGTAATCAAATGATCAGGTCTCATGCTGCCTGGGGAATTCTGGGAATTGAAGTCCACATGTCTTAAAGTTGCTAAGCTTGAAAAACACTCAGAAGTACTTCTTGTGAGCCTGGGTTATTCTCCTGCATTTTGGGAATAAGGAAATTATCCTATTGTGCCTGAGATGCACAATAGGATAATTCAGGTGCAGAGATGCAGCTGAAATCTAGTTAGATGCTAATTGGAAGGTTAAAGTCGCAGATACAGATAGTCCTTGACCTACAACCATTTGTTTAGCCTCCATTCAAAGTTACAACAGCACTGAAAAAAGTGACTTATGATTGATCCTCTCACTTATGACTGTTGCAGCATTTCCATGGTCACGTGATCAAAATTCTGGCGCTTGGCAACCAGCATGTATTTACAATGATTGCAGCATCCTGGGGTCACGTAATTACTATTTGCAACCTTCCCAGCTGACTTCTGACAAGCAAAGTCAACAGGGGAAGCCAGATTCGCTTAATAACTGCATGATTCACTTAACTGCAGGGATTGCTTAGCAATGATGGGAAAAAGTGTTGTAAAATCATTTGTGGCTCACTTAACAACTGCCTTGTTTAGCAATGGAAATTCTGGTCCCACTTTTGGTCATAGGTTGAGGCCTACCTGTCATTTAGACGTTTAACACCCTCCTTTGGGATGCCTGGATGATTTATGGTTCACCAAAACCTCCAATTACTTTTGTTATTCAAGCATAGTAAGAAAATATTTACATGTAATTTGCTGAGGATTACCAGATTAGCAGCAAAGGCTCAATGCAGAAGCCAAATGTTTGCAAGTTTCTGATGATAAGATTTTGAACCAGGTTTAGTCACTCTTCCACCAGGTTTAGTCACTGTCAGGACAGGAAAAGACACAAATTTTCCTTGGCTGTTCATTTCAGTGTTTACATATAATTTTCCTTTCCTGAAGGCCAACTGTTAGATATTCAGAGACAGTTAAGAAGTTTTCAATCAGGTCCACTGTTCCGGCGGGAAAATAAGCCAACCTGATTGGAGGAGCTGCCTGACAGCTCCCTATAAAAGGGCAAACTGTCAGGCAAGCCGTTGCTGGATTTGTACATAGTTGCTGAATAAAGAGCTGTTGTCACTGAAGCCTGAGTCCAGTCTCTTCCGTTCGCCCGATCTAACACTGGCGACGAAGATGGGATTGGAAGGCAACTGAGACAAAAAGAGCTGACAACTAAATCCAGCCAGTCCCAGACGGAGCTAACGAGCGCCGGGATCAGCTGCCATTTTTGAGTGGCAAATTCAAATCTGCATCGGCCTGTCAATATGACATCTTTCATCCCTCCAGCTCCATTCGATCCAGCCAAAGAGCACTGGGACTCGTATATCACTCATTTTGAGTGCTTCATGGAGGCAAACGATCTCCTAGGTCAGTGATGGCAAAACTTTTCAGTACCGAGTGCCCAAACCGGAATATGCGTGTATGCGCATGCACGCACTGGAGCCCCGGAAACTTAAAAACCAGCTGGCCTTTGGTTTCCGATGTGTGCATGCGCGCCCGTCAGCTGGTCTTCACGTTCACCGGAGCCCCAGAAACTCGAAGGCCAGCTGGCCGCTGCGCATGTGCGCACTGGCCACCTGGTCTTCTGGGTTCCGGCACGCGCATGTGTGCCGGCCAGCTCATCTTCGCGCGTGCCAGAGCGCCAGAAACCCAAAGACCAGATGAGAAGAGCAGCTGGTGATGCCGCGCGTGCCCACAGAGAGGGCTCTCTGTGCCACCTCTGGCACGCATGCCATAGGTTCTCTATCACGGTCCTAGGTCTATCAGACAACAGGAAGAGGGCTCTCTTCTTCAGCCATTGCGGACCCGAGGTGTTTGATACGGCAACATCACTCTCTGCACCAGCCACCGTACAATCGGTACCATGGCCGGTATTACAGAACACCCTGAAGACGCACTACGCCCCGATGCCATCCAAAGTCGTGATGCAACACGAATTCCATCGGTGATATGAAAATATCAAAAAGACGGGGAGACCGTCAACCAGTATGTTGCCGCACTTCGAAAGGCAGCAAAGGACTGTGGGTTCAGAGACCTAGATGAGGTCTTGCTCAACCAACTCATCTGCGGAGTGAGGGACCTCCATCTGCAATGGCGGTTGTTAGCCAAGCCGAACCTCACTCTGCAGGCAGCGTTGGACAAAGCAAGAGCGACGGAATCGTCCAACAGATCGGTTGAAACCCTCCAGAAGCACGGCACTCCCCCCCTCCCCAGGGCGCAGAACTGCCAACGTTCATCAAGGAGACACCAAACACAGACGACCTGATCAGAGAGTTCCAGGACGTTTTCAGCGGAGACCTGGGCAAGTATGTGGGGACGCCCATATCCTTCAATTTAGACCCAAAGATTGCCCCAATTAGGCTGAAACCCAGGAGGGTCCCCTTCACCCTCCGGCCTAAAATAGATAAAGAATTGGACAAACTAATTGGCCATGGGGTTCTGGAACCCGTCGACCATGCAAAATTGGAAACCCCTATCATAAAACCAATCAAATCTGATGGCTCTGTCCGCATCTGCGCGGACTACAAATGTACCCTTAATAAAGCCCTACAGCAAAGCGCTTACCCTGTCCCAATTGTGCAGCATTTACTGCACTCCATGGGCCCGGGTAAGATTTTTGCCAAACTTGACCTAGCACAGGCATAGCAACAATTGCCAGTAGATGACGCTAGGGCAGAGGCCCAAACAATTGTAACTCATAGAGGCGCATTCAAATGCCGCCGGTTACAATTCGGAGTCAGCGTGGCACCGGGACTTTTTCAGAATGTCATGGACAGATTATTGCAAAAGATCCCCGGGGTGGTGCCCTATTTTGACGATGTCCTAATAACTGCAATTAATAAACGGCAGCTCCTAGACTGCCTAAGAGATGTCCTAACCAGGTTTAGGGAAGTGGGCCTCCGAGTAAAAAGGGACAAGTGTCAAATTGCCGTGCCTGAGATCAAGTTTCTAGGGTACCAGGTCGACGGGGCCGGAATTCACCCCACAAAAAGCAAAATTAAGGCAATCCAAGACATCCCCACACCGTGCAATCAGACCAAACTGCAAGCCTTCCTGGGCTTACTAAATTTCTATAGCGTTTTCCTAAAGCAAAAGGCGACAGTTGCGGAACCGCTGCACCGGTTGCTAGGGAAAAAGGCGAAGTGGACCTGGGACCGGACTGAAGCCACAGTATTTGCCACAGTAAAAAGACTGCTGACAGCAGACAGCCTATTGATAAATACAATGAAAACCTCCCCATAGTATTGACTTGTGACGCCTCCCCGTTTGGCGTGGGGGCAGTCCTCAGCCACCGACTACCCAACGGCACCGAGGCCCCGGTCGCCTTTTATTCCAGGACTCTGTCTGGGGCAGAGAGGAATTATAGCCAGCTGGACAGGGAAGCGCTGGCTGCGGTGACCGGGGTCAAAAGATTTCATGAGTACCTGTATGGTCGGGATTTTGAACTCATCACCGATCGTAAACCGCTGTTGGGACTTTTGGCTGGGGACCGCCCCACCCCTATTTCCTTGTTGCCATGAATGAACCGTTGGTCAACCTTTCTGGCGGCATACAGCTATAAACTCATCCACTGCCCCGGGAAGACTCTGGGACATGCGGATGCACTTAGCAGATGCCCGCTGCTGGAATTCCTGGAAGATCCAACCCCTGGCAACCCAGTCCTCCTAATTGACTGCCTAGACTCTGGGCCGGTTACCTCAATCGAGATAGCCAGGCACCCTGCCAAAGACAATACTTTTGTAAAAGTTTTGAACTGGGTGTGGAGGGGGTGGCCCAAGGGGCCGGTTGGGGAGGAATTTAAACCGTTTATTGTAAAACAGCATGAAATATCTGCTCAAAGGGGATGTTTGTTGTGGGGTGACAGAGTAATTGTTCTGCCTAAATTAAGGATACCTGTCTTAGAGGCACTGCATGTGGGGCATCCTGGGATTGTCAGGATGAAAGCATTGGCCAGAAGTTATGTCTGGTAGCCAAATATGGACAGGGAGATCATGGAGTGGGTCGCCACCTACACCCTGTGCCAGGAATCCCGACCAGCCCCACCCGTAGTGCCAGTAAACGAATGGGAAAAACCAAAATCCCCCTGGTCTAGGGTGCATATCGATTTTGCTGGCCCCGTGCATGGCCAAGCTTTTCTAATTATAGTGGATGCATACTCGAAATGGCTCGAGGTTGTCCTCATGGGCACAACAACGGCAGAAGCAGTCATCAAGGTGCTGCGGATACTGTTCTCCATGCACGGCCTGCCCGATGTCTTAGTTTCAGATAACAGGCCCCAATTTATGTCTGTCCAGTTCGAGACCTTCCTAGCAGAGCAGGGAATTAGACATGCCCTGATCGCACCATTTCATCCGGCCAGCAATGGTCAAGCGGAAAGAATAGTGTGATCCGCAAAAGAAGCCCTTTCCAGAATGGGTCCAGGCGATTGGCAAACCCGCAGAGATAAATTTCTCCTAGTCCAATACATCACCCCTAGCGCTACCACGGGAAGAAGCCCCGCCGAACTTCTAATGGGTCGCTGACTAAGATCTATCTTAGACCGGCTGCACCCTAACTATTCGGCCGATATACCAACTGATTCGACCAGCCAAACCTGGGCATTCAGCGTAGGGGACTGAGTATATGCCCACAACTATGCTGAGGGAGCCTTCTGGGTCCCTGGCATAATAATTGGAATCACCGGCCCGCGATCTTATCAGGTGGAACTAAATGATGGCAGGCAATGGAGAAGGCACATAGACCAACTCCGGGGTCGCTTAGGGCCCTCTACCACTAGGCAACCAGAGATAGACTCTAAAAACAATTACCAAACACCCATAGACACTAAACAATCACACACTCCCTCCACAGCAAACTCAATCCTGAAGGAACCAGAACACGCACCTGTAGAGGCAAGTGTCCAGCGACGGTCCCCGAGCGAAGAAGATCCAGGAGCAGCCACGCTCCAAAACTTCCAGGCGAATCCATTAGAAGAGCCAGGGAAGGCAGCAGACCCAACCAAACGGTCTGCTGCCACTGCACCAACTGAACTGCGCAGGTCTGAAAGAGCCCATAAGCGCCCTGCCTACTTATGGGATTACGTTAACTAAGGGGTTCCTGATTGGGCAAAGTCCATACTCAGAGGGGAGGGGTGTTAGATATTCAGAGACAGTTAAGAAGTTTTCAATCAGGTCCACCATTCCGGCGGGAAAATAAGCCAACCTGATTGGAGGAGCTGCCTGACAGCTCCCTATAAAAGGGCAAGCTGTCAGGCAAGCCGTTACTGGATTTGTACATAGTTGCTGAATAAAGAGCTGTTGTCACCGAAGCCTGAGTCCAGTCTCTCCGTTCGCCTGATCTAACACCAACTCTATCAAATGCACCCTCACCACACACGATAAGTGCTAAGCAGTAATCATATAATACTGTACATTACATGAATGTTACTTTAATCGAGGTCAATGCACGCCTCGTAATCTTATAAGGCAGCAATTCTCCGGTCTCTGAAAATCCAGCAAATTCAATAAGAGCAGTTCATATGCAGCTCTCAAAACAGTTATTCTTCAAGTCGCCCCATAGACTTTATAAATATAAAGTCATAATAGAGACGTTCTGAGAAAATATACTGGAAATACGATTGAGTATTGATAAATCTGTGCCTTTGGAACCAATAAAATTTATTTTCCAGTAAATGTATATAAGTTTGGAATTTGTGAGCACACAAATCAAGGCTTGCCATTATGCAAGGGTTGAACTAGCTGAAGTAGTATCTTAATTATCTGCAGTTCTCATTCATTTCACAGGGAGCATTTTGATCATCTTGGTTTAGTGGTGTCAATGCTTGTCAAAAGGAACTGGGAAAGTCAGTCTGCTTCTGGATTAATCCCTGTTCAGGCAGTACATTTCAGCAGGAAACTAAGAAGGTTGCTGAATTGCAGCATTCATTTTATTGAATGTTAAGTCTGTGGCTGTGGACAGAATTTCAGGCATTTCAGTTGGAAGCCAGAATGAGTGGAAACTGGAAGAAAAACTAGTAAAAATGTATTTGGATTTTACAGGCATCCTTGGTGAAACATTCTGTTTAAAATTCTATACAGACTAATGGTTATGTTGGATGATAAACTACTATGGCTTTTTCCCGTATCAATTTATTTACAGAATGCATATATAATTATTATATATTTTTCTGGCTTTATGGTCTGGTTAATGAGGGTAAAATGATTTGGAACAGAAGTTGCTCTGCTGCTTCCAAATTAAATGATGGTTAATAAAGCCTCTGAATAGTTAAGGCAGGCAGTCTTTTTGTCACCAAGCATGGAGAAATATATATGCAATTAATAATAATAATAATATTTCATTAAATTTGTATGCCACTTGACTCCAGCAACTCAAGAAAAGCTTTTTCTTCTAAGGCCACGCCCACCCAGATATATATGCATTAATAATAATAATAATGTATTAAATTTGTACACCACTTGACTCCAGCAACTCAAGAAAATCTGTTTCGTCTAAGGCCACGCCCACCCAGTCACATGACCACCCAGCCATGCCCACCCAGTCACATGACTGTCAGGCCATGGTCACATGCCCCCCACACCATGCCCACCCAGTCACATGACCACCAAGACACGCCCACAGAACTGGTAGTAAAAAAATTTGAATCCCACCACTGACATATGTTATTCTTCTTCTTCTAATTGTAAGGATCATCTCTCCGTCTAACTTAAGAAAGCGAGAACTTCTGAAACAATGTATTTCAAAAGGATCTTTTATTAAGCAGAAGTGAAAGCATTCCATTCAAAGCAACGTCTGAATACCCTTAGGCAAAGCAGGTAGAGTTAAAGCAGTAAAGACCCCTCCCATTAGCCAGAATGCAGATTCTAGCCAATACACAAGTGTGAAAATGTTTTCTTTATCAGCTGCTCTGGGAACCGGATAAACATACATTTCTCTGACCATCTTCTG
>QLTV01002141.1:2133730-2167221 GCA_003457575.1 Thermophis baileyi
AAATTAAATTGTTCTGAAATGAAGATGAAATCCATTAAACCAGGGTTTTCGGTTTAAGCATCTTTTCTAGGTACCATATTTTTTGGAGTAAAAGACGCGCTCCCCCCCCCCAAGAGGGTGAAAATTTGGGTGCGTCTTATAATTTTGCTGAGGCCCTGCCCACCCGCCAGCCCCCACCCTTCGGCCTCTGCCTCCCAGCAATTTGCCTCCTTGCAGCAAACAGCAAACAGCCTGGTCAGCTTCAACACATCCTGATTTAGCACGAGCAGCTGATTGGTGGTTGGATCAGCCTCCTGGAATACCACTGATCAACTGTTCCATGCTGCAGGGATCGCCACCACCCATCAGTGCCGGCGCTGCCCATCGGTGCCGCCACCTATCGCATGCCCCATTTTCGGCCTCTGCGCGTCCCATTTTCAGCCTCCGCGCATCCCGTTTTCAGCCCATTCCAGGTGGCAGGGATAGGCGGTGGCGGCAATCCCGACTGCCTGGAATGGGCCGAAAATGGGATGCGCGGAGGCCAAAAATGGGGCACGCGGAGGCAGCGATAGGTGGCGACGGTGATGGGCGATGACGGCGGTGATGGGCGGCGGCGATCCCCGCAGCCTGGAACAGCTGATTGGTGGTATTCCGGCTGTGCTGAAGCTGACCAGGCTGTTTGCTGTTTGCTGCAAGGAGGCAAATTGCTGGGAGGCAGAGGCAGAGGCAGATGCAGATTTTTTTTCTTGTTTTCCTCCCCAAAAGCTAGGTGCATCTTATAGTCCAGAACATCTTATAGTCCGAAAAATACGGTACTCATATTGTGTAGTCACTGCACCCAAATCCAATGACAATCTTGTTGGGCTGGAAACAGAGCAATAGACTATTAACAAAAGTTGTAGACTTTGCTCTACAACCAGGTAACTCAATTATTTTGCTTTGCCCTCTTCACTTTTCTATTTGTTGTCTGCCATCCTCCAGGCTCTTCCACCAATCTGTGTAAAGGACTTTGACACTTCTACAACACTTTTTACATTCTTCTGAGTTTCATTCATCCTGCTCCTTCTGTGTTGGTTTTTATTGTACACTAGCTGATAACCCGGTGTTGCCCGGGTATTTATTTATCCCAATCCTGCATTGGGGGAAAGGAAGCACACACATCGAAGCCTTTGTCTGACAGGAAGCCATTGAGAGGGGACTTTCTTCCCCCTACTCCCATGCACATCATCCCTGCCCTCTCCCTTCCCCCTCCCATGCACTCCTCTTTCCCGCCCTTTCTACGATCCTGTACAGACATCAAAGCCTTTGTCTGACAGGGAGCCATTGAGAGGGTCCTTTCTTCCCCCAATTCTTTCCCTCCCTTCCCCCTCCCATGCGCTCCTCTTTCCTGCCCTTTCTACGATCCTGGCACCAAATCCACCAGGGGCACCTTCTGCCAAGAGAAGGGAACATCAGGCGCTTTCCCATTGGTCCGCTGGAGGGCGAACGTCACAGCTGGCTTTCCAGAAGAAGCTGCTAAGGAAGTGACATCACAAACATTTGCCGTGCTAGGACGCCACACTCGCTCTCCTTAACAGTCCAGGCGTTCGAGTGTTATGCTGGAACACACACACACACACACACACACACACACACACACACACACACACACACACACACACATCTAGGGGTGCTAGGGGTGTCTTACCCCCACAGTATTTGTTTCCAGATAGTAAATCATCTGTGTACCAGAGGTAGATTCCTACCGGTTCTAACCGGTTCTTTAGAACCATTAGTAAACCAGCGATGATGTCACGGAACCGGTTCTTTCGGTGACTCCGTGAGCGCCACCATCTTGGATTTTGCTTCTGCGCATGCGCAGAAGCAAATTTTTGCTTCTGCGCATGAGCAGAAGCTATTTTTTGATTGCTGCGAACCGGCAGCAAAAGGATCCAGAACCCACCCCTGCTGTGTACCAAGTTTGGTTGAAATTGCTCGAGGCGTTCCAGAGTTATGCTGGAACATACAGTACATACATACATTCTTTTTTATATATATAGAAGAAGAAGATTAAAAGTTGCAGCTTGTAACTTTTTTACTTCTTTCTAATTACTATATAATTTCAGTGACTTTGTACACTTTGTATGCTATTTGTTTAATAATTAAAATAAGTTATACCTGACAGTTATTTTGAGAGTGCCCATAACATGTTCCTAAGATTCCAAATGTGCCCGCCAAAAAAGCTTGGGAGCCCTGGCTGATTACAATAGTGACTGGTGTAGGAAGTTCTGTTAATGAAATATCATTGAATGGATTAATGATATTGTAAAGAATAAACCCTATTGCTCCTTAATAAGTATTTTTTATGAGCATTTAAAAGTTTATAAAGATTTTTAATTAATTTCTTCAGGTTGAAATTTTTTAGTTTCTGTGTCTCCAACTCTAGCAGGAAAAACTTGACATCAAGAGCCTCTCAGACACTTATCGCCCTGAGGCTGCCTAATTTCTGAAGTCGAGTTAGTATGTGACAGCCAAAAGGAGATTCATTTCAAAAGCTCCCAAACTCCCAATTTCCTCAAACCAGTGGAAATTTATACTATTTTTAGAATTTCTTCCTTAAAAATTGGCCTAGAAGAAATATAATATTCCCTCCATCTTCCAAGAGTTTAGTGTGATTTCTATAGCAATCTTTTCATTCCCCTCAACTATCATCTGTCTGTCTATATCATCTATCTATCTATCTATCTATCTATCTATCTATCTATCTATCTATCTATCTATCTATCTATCTNTTTCTTCTCCCTTCTCTCCTCTCTTTTTCTCTCTCCCCCCCCCTCCCCCTCCCTCCCTCTCTCTCTCTCTCTCTCTCTCTCTCTCTCTCTCTCTCTCTCTCTCTCTCTCTCTCTCTCATTTCTCTCATCTATCTATCATCTACTGTATATCTATATCTCACACTTCTTAACTGCTCCTCTCCGACAGAGATGGGCTCTGGGTGGTGTATAATTTAATCAATACAATTAAGCATTAAAACCAGAATAATTTAAGATTGCATAGGTTGTGTATTAAGAGTAAATTACTTTCTGAACTTTACTAAGTGTCTATGGCTGGGAGTGACAGCGTCTTCTCTCCACGACAACATGTTATTTGCTTCTCTCTGCTAGCAGGAGTGTTGAAGGTCCTAGATGTTGCTAACACATGGAGATACTTCAAGGACAACTGAATAGCTATGTTTAAGTATTTCCCAGACAGCCGTTCTAATCATTTAACCTAAACAAACAAATTGAGTAGTAACTGAGACATACCTATTCTGAAATAAATACCAAGTTTAATGGTGTATCCTTCAAAGTGAATGAATAGAACTTGGACTTCCTTGATGGTCCTATCCTTTCAAGTCAAAATAAGAAAAAAACATGGAAGAACTGACTGGAATTATTGCCCAAGGCTCTGCACTGAAACAAACATACTGATGAGTTAGCTATTATATGGTTATTTCTTTCATCTTTCATGTCTATATGGGTATTTCTTTTTGAATCCTGCCACCTGGGCTTCATCACACAAAAGGTAAGGGCGGGGGGATTCAACTTGTGGTTAAATTCACCACATCAAAAGTAATTAACCTCTTGGACCAAGTTGTTTGAGTTATTGACATTATTTTTAGACTTCCTTATTCAAAATGATGAACTCCTGCTGCTAATTTTAAATATGAGCTCATGGAGCAGAAATAATTATAACAATGAAATATTTTTAGAAGCTGAAAAACTGATTTTTTTTTCTTTGTCTATTACACGATACAGTTATTCCTGCTTCCTAGAAATAATTCTTTGGATCCAGTTTCACATTTGATAACACAGATATACCGGAAAGGCCTAACCATCAGCTGGGACCCATTGCCAAGTTTACAGGAGAGATATGACACGTGCACTGTCTAAAAAGGATGTGTTGCATCCTGTTATTATAGTAGCCCTCGACAGCTTTGCTGAAGTGATGGTTGACAAGCTATTATGAATGCTTCCTTAAAAGAGTTCTAATCCTCTGAAGTTATCATGCACAAAGCCTCACATAAGCAATAGGAACTGCGCGGTGGGGTTGGTTTTTGTTTTTGCTTTTTGCTTCTTTGTTTCAGTGGGGATATGTAGGAAAATGTCCCAGTGGATTGTAGCATGCGTTTTCTTATGGCCTAGATTTCCCTAACCAGGTGTTTTTCATATGGATTGGACTGTCATAATTCTCAGCCATCCTGGGAACACATCTGGAGAGCACTAGGTTGGGGAAGTCTATTAACAGCCAATAGAAGATTGCTATCTCTGAATATAGGAACATTGAGTCATTTCATTGCATCACCAATGATGTTCCGATTTCCCTAGAGCTTTATGAGTTAAAGTACTTTTGTGAAAATCATCTGCACATCTGTATCTGGATTCTTGACTTTTAAAACCTTCAAGAAGACAGAGATTCTCCATTCAGCTCAATGGAGATTAACATGTTTATCCAAATATGAAATTGTAGCAATGGATCAGTAATAATATTATTTCATAGAGGAATACTCATTTTGCAACCTGATTCAGTACTTTTCTGGGGGGGGGGGGATTACAATGTCTTCAGTGTGACTCAATTCCATTTGTGTGCATAGGATTAGGTGACAATCTAATTTCAATCTCAGATATATTTGTTAATTACTTTAAATAATAATTTATAATTATACACAAAGCACACTAAAATTTATGCGCTTAGGAATGTTTTACTACTTTGTCTATTTCAAAGACCTCTGATCTAATTTGCATTTTATCGGCTAATAGATGTACCGTATGAGGGCAGAATTTTGCTTTGAATAATTTCCTGAATTTTGGAATATTTTCTGTTTGCATGTGTATGTATTTGTGAATAAAAATTATTTGTGATTAATATGTATAGAACAGCACATATGCTCTTATGTTATTTATACAAAATATATATTTAAAAGTAATGTTCATACAAAGACATACACTTAAAATGCAAGATGCTTTTTTAAAAAAAAAGAAATTGCAGATTGAAGCAAAATCAGGATGGAAGAGACTTATGAGGGAATGCACATGAAGTTAATATGGATGAGAAATAGATTGATCTAGGCCTCCTTTGATGAGGTACTATACAATAGATACTAATGTAATACTTGGGTAAACATTAATGTGGTATCTTCAAGAATGAACGAGATGGTTTTGTGAAAAGCAACCATAGATCAGACATTATTCAACTCGTATGAGTAATTTGAATAAAGATCAATAGGAACAAGCTGCAGTTATATCACTAGAAGATGATGTAAAAGTGTTAGCTAAATTTATAAACAGCATATGTTTACCACTTTACCTAAGTTTGGATTTCCTGAAGAATTTATACATTGGATCTGGATTCTATATTCAGCTCCTATATCAAAAGTGAAAGTTAATGGTACATTTTTCATCCATTTTTTTTCAATGGCAAGGATGCCTACTTTTCCCTTTGATCTTTAATATTTGTTTCAAACCTGCTTATGCTACTCAATAAGATTATAATATACTGTACATAATATAGTTATATAATTATGATGATATAAATTAGGCTTATACAAATTACATTTTATTATTTAATGTCTGATTTTCATGCCTTCACTCTTTAAACTTTTGGTTTAAAAAATGCTTTAAAAATCCTTTCATTAATTAATTAAGCAGTTATCAGTTTAGCATTTATTATGAATACCTATAACTATGCTTTTATTCTGTGTGATTTATTAAAGATAATCACTTCAAATAAGAATAAAAACATGTAAGATATCTTTCAAACTCAGCAGATGGCAGTCTTTTAACTGCCTTTTGGTCAAAGTTAAACGACTTGTAATATGAACACATTTCCTGGAGTAATATAAATTTTGCATAGAAAAATATCTGTAATATGTATCTATAACATATTTTCAAACAAGTAATATAATGTTTTGAAAAATTATTAAATTATTAAAAATTACATATATTCTTAAAACATAATTTGAATTAAAGAAGGAAGACTTGCTTTTCCAAATCTTGAATTATGCCATTTTGCATATTTGGCTGCTTCCAAAATTTGAAGGACTCCCTTTTTTGAAACTTCTTCCTTGGGCCTTTTAGAATAATTATATATTGTATATTTACTTAGTTATATTGTCTTTAGTTAGTTGTTGATCTGCTCAGTCAATCCTTAGCCAAGACTTTACTCTTATATCTGGTTCAGAATTAATATAAAACTATTATATGAACATTTAAATGGAAACCAGGACTTGTACATTGGATCATTTAATAAATGAAAATGATGAATGCTTATTAGGTTTCACATTAAAGGACAAATCTTACTCTGTCCAAAATGTAATTGTATTTACAATTACAAGAAGTACTGACATTCCAATTTGGGCTTTAGCCATTTTTGATTTTGGCAAATTTAATCTGATACAAACAATCATGACATCCTATGACACAACAGCTCCCTGCAACTATAACATTTGGTTGATGATGAATCAATTTGATATGAAGTCTTTAATGGCTGAATGGAATAAAGAAATTTCTATTTTTCTTAGGCTATGGGAAGATATGTGAAGATTGATGCCGAAAAAACATCAGTAGAACTTAGATTACATCTTATTCAACAAAAATATAATAATATTGCAGCCTTAATTTATTTAATTGAATTTATATAGAAAAGGCTTGAGTAAATGATCATGTTGGAGATGTTGTAAGATTAATTGAATCATTGAAATATGCAGAAAATCATAATTATAACAGTTTGGAAACAAGTTATCACATGTATTAAATCAAATTTGAGTTTTAATATTCTCAGGTGGTCATATTTTTTTAATTGTTTTCCTATCACATGGAACTTTTGACTTCTGGACAAGTAAAATAGACTTTTCATGTTCTCCTTATAAGACTTGTTCTTCAACATTACAAAGATAAAAAACAGAAGAAGGCAGAACTGATTATATTAAAATAAATTAATGAAAGTCTGATCAGTTTAGATTAGTTATGATTATTACAATGAGAAATGGCTATCATGCATTGAAAAGTTCCTGTTTCTTCTTTTCTTCGGTTCTCTTTTTTATTATTACTCCTTTTTTTCTTTATAACTTTATCTCTTATTTGTTTGTCATTCTGGGTTAAATTTGTAGTTTTTATTCATTTAATGAAAACATAACCCAAAAATTCTCAAGGAAACAATATAGGTGCAGGATATTTGTGTCAATCTTAGAGAAATTTAAAAAAATATATATTATGGATTAGAAAGCAAAGTTCAACAATGAAATATTCTCAAATCTGAGCAACTCCTTAAAAAATAGCTCTTGCCATTTGTAATCTGAATGGAGAAAAAATGGACAAAATCAGAAGTCTGCATAGACGAAAAGGGTCAGAGTTAATATAAAATGGTTTTCTGAGATTACATAACTGATTTTTCTTTCTGACCAGTTCCTTCCTCCTCTGTGGCTGCTAGCAGGGTTATTTGCAGGGGTGGGCTGCTGGGGGTTTGCAGGGGTTCAGGAGAACCTTTAGCTAAGATTCTGTGCAGTTCGGAGAACCCCCCAAATCCCACTCCTGGCTGGCCCCGCCCACCCCGCCCCACCCCTCCCAGGAGTCCCCACGGGGCCCGTTTTGGATGGATGTAAGTGCAGGGCGCATGCAGAGCAGTGGTGGGTTGCTACTGGTTCGCACCAGTTCGGGTGAACCGGTAGCAGCGGCAGTGGCAGCGGCAGCGGGAGGCTCCGCCCACCCACCCGGACATCATCAAAAATGCTCTGTGCATGTGCAGAAGCGTTGCATGTGTGCAAAGCGCACACGCGCGCCTGCACACTCCTGTTCCCGAACCGGTAGCAATGGTAAGTGAAACCCACTACTGACGCGGAGGCTTGGGGAGGGCAAAAAACGGGCCTACTGGAAGTTCGGGAAGGCCGGAAATGGGCCCGTTTCCAGCCTCCAAAGGGCCTCCGGAGGCTGGGGAGGCCGTTTTCGCCCTCCCGGAGGCTCGGGGAAAGCCTCCGGAGCCTGGGGAGTGCAACCCCCCCCACCCCCATGGTGCAGGAGGCTGACTAGGCCACTTCCACCATGGCCACACCCACCCAGCAACCGGGAAGAGAACCTCTTGCTCAAATTTTTGAAGTCCACCCCTGGTTATTTGTAACTTTAACACATAGAATTTTTCTTGGACATGAGGTTATTTATGTTGTTGACATTGTGATAAACTTGCCCATTGAAACTCCTCTCTGATAAAGCAGATCAAAAGTTACATTTTAGCTTCCTTCTCTCCCCCCCCCCCAAACATTGCAGGCCTTCACTTTTGAATGTAATCACGACAACATGCTCAGGACTAGTTTGTCCTTAGAAAGCAAAGTAAAAGCAGATGAAGGGTATTCATAGACTCATCAGCAATGAATGGATGAAAAGGAAATTAAGAAATTAATGGGTATATGTCAGCAGAAAGGAGGAGGTTTTGGACATGTGAAGTTCATGTCCAGACCAACTATTTGGAGTTAATTCCAAAGGCAGAGGTCTCTTGATTTACAAAAGAGGAAGAAATGGCATTTTATCTGCAATTAATTTTAAAAATAAAAGAAAGGAAAAGCCTGGCTGGTTGAGCTTTTAAAATCAGAGCTGCAAATGCTTGAAAAGGAAGGTAGCGATTCAGGCTGGCCAGCTAAGCATATGTTTCTTTGATCTGGAGTTTTAACATTAAAAAAAATAGAAATAATTTGAAATGAATTGTAGTCTATTCGCATCATACAATATCAATGAAAAAGAGAATGGGTGGAATGAGGGGGGAAAGGCTCAGTCAGTCTCCACCTGTCAGCGGGAAGATAAACTTAGTTCTGTCTTATTCTGTAAATCTTTTTTCCCCATCATAAGGCGAAACAATTTCACATGTGAAAACACTTTTGAACCTCTCTCCTGCAGTTGGTGTGCATGTGTGGGAGAAATATAGTTTTGAATGCACTTATGTCAGTTTAAGCCTACATAAAAAGAAAGCATTCATGAAGTTTTGTGTCAAGAAAGAATAACCCTTCTTTTTGAAGAAAATTAAAACACTTGTAGCTCTAATAATATTTTTTCCATTTCTAAATCCAGAATCAATGGGATAGTGAAGAAATCTGTAACGAATTGATGGACAGGTAATACAGAAAACGGATTAATGCACATTGTCATATTGTTCCTATTCTACATACTAATGAAACTGTATATGAAATCTGGTCTTTTCTGGCTGGAGAACAGAAAATAAGAGTACCATTTTGGGAAATTGCTGGTTTTTGGCTACTTCCCTGTCTGTTATCCCATGCCAGATTACACCACTGAAATGGGTCCATAGACCTTCAGAAGCACTTTGGGAGTGGGGGTTGTGACAGATGAGAGGCTAAAGAAAGATTGGGTATAAAAGTAACATCCTACTCTTTTATGCTTGCATACATAGTTCTACTAACATTCTTTTTACTTGCATAACTTATTCTACCTCTGATGGCTGTATTGAATAGATATTGTCTATGTACATTTGACGTTAGTCTTGCATCTACAAAATCTAGAATATCACCCTTTTAAGCAAAGACATGAAAAATCATGATCTTGAATTCTGCCTTTAAGATATATAAGTTGCTGTCATGTGCTCACAGCTATAACATGGAAATCTACTTGGAGACTAAACTAACTCTGATTATTTTCTAACTACCGGTAACAGTAATCTCTGTAATTTAGGCAGAAGTCTTTTGTGGTTGGAATATAAGTATGTGTTTCAACTGAAAGCTAGTATAGCATAGCTCCTAAATACAATGAGCTGCATAATTGGGTTTACACATTATTGTAAGTATAATATGTGCAACACAAGTAATCCTTGCTTAGCAATCACAATTGGGACCAGCAGCTCTGTCCTTAAGCAAAGTGGTCACTAAGTGGGAAATCATGTGACTCTGACTATGCTTTCCATTTCCCCATTTTCAAATATTCATCGTGGTGCTGGAGAGCTGAAGAAGCTCCTTGGATGAAATGTGAAATGTCTTCAAAGAAAAACCAGAAAGTCCAGTTGCCTCTTAAAAAAGCACCTTTGGGACAACCATGACCTGGATGACTGAGAATCTCCATAGACAAGAGATTCAATGTTTGTATTTATATTGTTTTCGGAGGAAGGGATTACAAGAGAGAAGTCAGCACATAATAGAGTATACACATTATAAGTGGCACCAGCAGCACCAAGAATCAGATAGCTCAATGTATTTCTCACTGTGCAGCAGATTACTCTCTTATAATCTTTTGCTCTACAATCTATTTGCTGTGCAATGGGGGCAAAATAAGAAATAAGAAAAACAATAGACCAGGCACAGGACAATTCCTGCTGCAGTGTAATGGTGATCACATGAATGAGGGACACTGCAAAGGTTGTAAATGAGGGCATTGGTTGTAAAGTTATTTTTTTCAGCATCGTTGTAACTGAACTATCTTAGTGAATGAAGCAGTCAGTAAGCAAGGTTTATTGTATCGTTTATTGAATACACTGCAGTTGAGTTATTTATGTAAGACAGATCGCAAGGAATATATTTTTAAAATATAAATTTGGAACTGTCAGTAACTAATATAATATATAAACATTTTAGTTTAGAAAGATAAACATTATAGAGAAAATAGGAAGGAAGGAAGGAATAAAGAAGAGAAAAGGGAGAGAATGTAGCTGGAGATGAAAGAACATAACAATATAAGGATAAAATATATTTGCAATCCTGTAAACACATCTATGGAAGTAAATAAAATATGGTGGAATCTATTTCTAAGCATATGTTGAATTGTGAACTAATCTACTACTGACTTCTGTATCTTAAAGTTTCTTGCAAAGAAACAGTGAAAGTCTGTAAATTGAAACATGACTGATTTATACCAAATGCCTAAATAAATGTCCATTGACCATGTGTCCAGTGTACACCATTTACATCAGGGATTACCAACCGGGCCACACAAGCAGCTGGCACACACGCTTGCGTGCACAGCTCCATTTGCACGAGCGGCAAGTACTTGTGTGCACCCATGAAGCTCCATTTGTACGAGAACAAATGGAGTTTTGTGCGCGTGTGCGAGTCCCCACTGCTTGTGCAAATGGAGCTGTGCTCGCAAGCTCACACAGAACTATTTCTTCTCCCCCCACCACTGATCCACAAAGCCAGAAAAGTTGGGGACCATTGATTTACATCATTACAATAAGGAAAATAATGAATCTAACATTCCACCACATTCTCAGTGACTGCAATCCCAAAGGTGCTTTTTCAGGAGGCAATGGACTTTCTTGTTGTTTTGTTTTTTTCTTTTTCTTTGAAGACGTTTCACTTCTCATCCAAGAAGCTTCTTTAGCTCTGACAGGATAGTGTCAGAGCTGAAGAAACTTCTTGAATGAGAAGTGAAACGTCTTCAAAGAAAAAAACAAAGTCCAGTTGCCTCCTGAAAAAGTACCTTTGGGACAACCATGACCTGGATGTTTGAGAGTCCCTAAAGACTTCCAGTAACTGCAATATGATTATAAAAATTACATTGCAATTAATTTCTATAAATGCAAGCCGAATTTTGCAAACTGCTCAAACTGTAAACTCCATGCGGCAGAAATTAAGTAATTTTAGAGATAGAAAAAACAACCAAATTGCCCATTTTTTGCTTACCATATGCTTTCTATAATATTTTTTAAAAATCAAAATGCAGCGTGACTGCTTTATCCTAAAGGTGAAAATTTGGTGACAACTGTGTAGAACTTACTTTAAACATTTTAATCTGATCCATAAATTTAATTTATGAGCAAATGTTTTGATACAGTGTTATCTGATGCCTTTCTATATGCACATTTAATTTGTCACAGTAACATTTTCTTGGCATTTTTAAATAAACAAACCTTCTAATTTCACAAAATAAACCTTTGTTAATACAGCTGACCAAAAGATGAGTGATGACGGCCCTATTTGGGAACGGCAATTACTCTGCCCCCCATAATAGATGAATCTATTATTTTCACTGGAAAGCAATATAATTACACATTAAAATATAATCCTAGGAGTTATTTCATTGTAATGGCTTTCCCCATACATTTCCATTTATTGTGCCATTGATATCAGCAGGAGAAAGGGGAAATTACATTGACAGATATCCAACTAGAAGAAAATGGAGTGTGGGGTGGGAATAAAATAAATAAACATTTCAATTTATGGTTTATCAATATAACCATTTAGTGTTAATGCAGTTCATTGTTTTGGCCTAATTTTCTCTCTGTATCTGTATTTTATAATCTAGAAACAATCTAATCTTTAAAAAATTATTCACAGTACCATAGATAATGCTTTCAACATTTTACAATAATTTGCATTATTAATTAACACATTAATAATTGCACAGAGCAGAAAGCAAAAGCAGAAAGCAAAAGCACCACCCTGTTACTGGTGAAATAAGTGTTAGAAAACACTGCTAGAAAATTAGAGGCTAGATAAAACCCAAAGCAAAAGAATGAATAGCTTCAGTCAATGATCCTCTTTTAGTACAGAGCCTCAAAATCTGTCATACATTTTGTTTCCTTTCCAGCAACATAAACATCTTAGAACCTCAAAATATAGGGTCCACTGAGATGTCAGCTGAGTGGGAAATGAGATTCTTCTTTAGCGATTGCTTCACTTAGAGCCATTTCACATGATAATCAGCACTTTGTAAATGTATGTTAAGAGCCACCCTTGCTCTTCCCCTTTTAACCCTGACTTTGGGAGGAAAAATAATCCTGATTTATTAAGGATCTTTTGGGTTTTATCTTTGGGTTTTATGGTAAGCAAGTCCTGTATTTCCCTCTGTTATACAGCAGCCATGTTGTGAAGTATAATATATCAGATTGGTACTTTGTGCCTCTTTGTAAAGGAAAGTTTGAACTCAGGGAAGTTTGAACTCAGGGAAGTGTCCAAGGGCTCTTCCTCCCAGCTGAGTTAAAGAGCTATCCATCAGTCCTTGAGTTAGAAAAAAAACTACATTGGCATAAAATTTGCTGTCCCCACCAACAATTCCTGTTCTGTCACATACACCATTGTGCCAAATGATGCTGTCCTGATTTACATAAACAGGCACTTTAAGGTTAGGGAATGGCAGATGCTCCCAACTTTGCTTTCCTCCCCTACATGTCACCAGCTGGCAGTTGATTGCTTTCCTTTATGTGGCACAAGGGTTGTGTGAAGATGGAAGTTTTGACAGATCACTAGGCTGGTAGTGCAAATATTTTTCCTAAGGAATTCAAAGGGAGTCTTACTATCTGCTGAGTATCAGGCTGATAAGACTTCTCTTAGCCTGGGAATAGCTTTCCTCTGGAATACTGCTAATCCTGTGTACAAAAAAAAGTCTAATAGTTGATATCAATTAACAGTTGGATTTCTTTCAAAGCATGTCTGCAAAACACTTGTGCCAAACCACAGCTGATTATCAGGTTTTTAAAAAAGGATTTGATGTTATTCCTGAAAAAACACTAAATTGATGCTAAAAGCAGCACAAAAGAGTTTTTCCAGCTGAGAAACAGCCACCTCTTTATCCCATTTCACAACGCTTTTTCCCTCCCCTCACCCCTTCCCCCACGGCCCGTATCTTGCCATCACCATTCTTACACATGTATGAGCCAGAAATGGGCTTGGAGAACTGTGCAGCAAAGGGGAGTAGAATAGAGCTGGAAGGGACCTTGTTGGTCTCCTGGTCCAACCCCCTGCTCAAGCAGGAGACCCTATATCATTTCAGACAAGTGGCTATCCAGTCTCTTCTTTAAAAAGAAGTTACTTTGAAAGAATTGGTCTTTCGTACTATTCAAAGCAGCATGGGAGGGAAGGGAGGGAGGGAGGGAGGGAAAATAATGAAGAGAGGAATGAAGAAAAGAATAAAGGATGGACAGGGTGAGAGGGAGGGAAGATTTCTGATGGTCCCTGCCAGCTTCTCTCAAGGAAATTCAATGGGGAATCCAGCAGGAAGTCAGAAGTTACTCCCACTCCATTGCTTTTTTGCCCACCTATGGTTATTCTGTTTCTATGTTTAGGTAGGAAATATCTCTGAAACGGTGACCCACCAGGGCCTGAGTTGTCTAGTTGTAACTAAATCAGCACAGGTACCATAAACTTATTTTCTCACACATTCACATAACATTCTGGAAAATAAATAAATCTGGTCTGCAGAACTCCTGCCCACTTTAAAGCTGAACTGTCCTTTCCAAATTTGCTTCATTGTCATTTCTTGATATCCTTTCAATCACAATTAAGAATCCTGTCCTTTGGAGCAGCTTTTTCCATAAAGTCTGTACAGGCCTGATCCTGCTGTCTTTTAGGAAAGCTCTAAAACCTAGCTTTTCAGTAGTGACTTATGGGGAAAGTGACTTATGAACCTACATTAGATAGGTGATACATTTTGTCCTTGTTGGGTGACCAGAATTGGCACCAGCAATTCAGTTGTTAAGCAAAGTAGAGGCTAAGTGAAACGGTGAATGTGCTTATTATGGTACTTCAATTTTCCTTTGTTTCAAGATTTGTGATTTGATAGGAGTGTACCATATTATAAAGATAAATTTGTTGTTTATAGACTTTTTCATATTGTCAGCAATCATTTAAATAGTAGCTTTAATAAGTGTGACTATTATCTGTTATAATACCCTCTTACACAATAACAGGAACAGAATAATGGAAGCCTGAAGTTTCTAGGATTCTTTGATGTAAATTCTATTTGCCACTGGTATTCTCCCTTTACACATATCCCTTGTGGATCAATTGCCTGCATAATATATGAATGTGTTGCAAATAAAAATACTTAGATTACATCATTTCCAGTGCATGGAGCTGAAAGAACAATATCTTTTTTTCTATGCAAAATTGCCAGTTTGGTGGCATTTTTGCTTCATAATAAATTCCAGACAGCTTCTCATGGTAAATCTAAGTCTGCTGTAAAGTGATCTTATGGACTGTAAAGACTATTGGAATTTTGTCCCTGACTTGCAAGCAGAAGCTTTTAGAACGTTTAAGTTTTCTTTGTTAAAATTGTTTTGAAAGTTATTTCATGAAATTGTGTTTAGCTGTCTATATGCTCCAAAATTAATTTAGGTGATAACTGTCTGGTTGTCTTTGAAAATAAAGCTATGTTTCTTATTTAAGTTTAGTTACAAAATCAATATGTACAGTAGATATCAGATTCATATTGAAAAGTTAGTACAATGATCAAGGGTATCTGCAAGGGAAGTCAGAAAAGTCACGTAGCATGAAATGCATGTAAAAAAAGATGTGCCCTTCTAACTCTTCTGCAGACCACATAATAGTGACTTAGGGCAATAGTGACATTGGCATCTTGGTTGCTTCATTTGTAAGAGGTTTTTTTTAAAATATAATGGGATCCAGAAAATATTTAGTGCGTGTCATTTAATGGGATGAAAATTAATTTTTGCAATTTTTTCAGTGAAGGGTTCTAAAAATATGTGTTTTTACACCAAGAATTCAAATTGCTGTTATGTTTGCAATTGCACAATGCTTAGCTTGGTATGGTAAATCCACATCTGATCATATACCCCACAAAAGTATCTTGTAACCCAAATACTGTTACCTTTATATTCTCAAAATTACACCTTGTGCTACAAAAATTAAAGTTTTTTTCTGCATGAATCTTATCTAGCTAAGCAAAAAATAATCTATGCAATCATAAACTAACATCAGAAAGCAATTATCTGATTTACAAAAATGTTTAAGCAAGTTTCATCAAGTCTTGTTTTGATTTGTTCTTTGACATCAGCTGCTGACTTGCTTCTTGGCCTCGGATATAACCCTCATGTTTCTCATGTGTATACACTCTGCTTGCTGCCACTGTGACCTGTTTCACACATCTCTCTATTGATTGGGCATGACAAGGCCACTGTAGTACTTGCAATGGTTCGTCAATGAATTTCTTTATTTCTGCTGTAATCATTTTGTATGTAAAAGATGGCTCATATACACCATAAGTCCAGTCAATCAGCTCCAGCAGAGTGGATGTTCTGGCCTTGATTAAAGGCATTTTTTTTGCACATACAGAAAAATCTCCCAGCACACCAGCTCTCTCTTGAATGTCATCTGAACACAAGAATGTCTGGATTATCATTTCACTGAAAGTGTACCATGCTGAGTGCTGAATAGTTGGCAAAACAGCATCTACTACAGCCTTCTTTTGCAGTCTGACTTGCTGCAGCTGGAACAACACATGATGTGGGCCTTCAATCCAGGAATGTTTTGCTTTGATGTTGAATCAGCAAGGGTAGTACACACCAACGATATATTCCACTATCATTCTTAAGTTTTGGAGAGTTTTGCCTTTAAAGCAGTGGTCACCAACTGGTAGTCCGCGGACCACTGGTGGTCCACGAGAAAATTTTGGTGGTCTGCAGAAAAATTATTTGCATTTTTTATATTGCACTAAATACTATTTATCTTTTTTTAAAAATCATATTAGTGGTCCGTGGGATTTAAAATTATGAATTTAGTGGTCCCTGAGATGCGAAAGGTTGGTGACCCCTGCTTTAAAGCCATGTTTTGAAACCCATATTCAACAAAACCTATTTGCAATTGTCAACCAGTGTGAATGGCTTACGGGGCCAATTTCCAGAAGAGTAAGATCTGTGGGAAGTTCTGTCCTTATTGCCTGTGTGATCTTATACCCATATCAGGGGTGGGTTCCTCCCGGTTTGGACCGGTTCCCCTGAACTGGTAGCAGCCCGCTGGTGACATCACAATGACGTCACTGAATTGGATCGGTCGGTGCCGGTCCGTGGGGGCCACCATCTTTTTTTTGAATTTTGTTTGAATTTTTTGTTTGAATTTTTTTTGAATTTTTTTTCCTTCTGAGCATGCACAGAAGCCAACTTCCGGCACTGTGCATGCGGTCACCATCTTTTTTTCGGCTTTTTTTATTATTATTATTTTGTTACTGCGTATGCGTGCGCGCGCGCCCACGAGGCGTGCCCATGCGGCACGGGAGGGAGTGAACCGGCAGCGAGGTAAGTTAGAACCCACCCCTGATCCATATGCTTGATCAGTAGAGAGATCCTTTACAACACTGTTGCTCAGTGAAATGAGAGGCTCACCAATTGAAACTCTGGTGAATGAAGGATCAATGTCAAGTTCTGTTGCAGTGTCTAGCATATTGCCAATTTTACCTGCCCATTTGTTGTTAGACAAGGTCTTCCCATCCAATTTTGTGATTAAGTGTTGTAGGGGTAACTCATTCGTGTGGAGTGCACACAACAACCAGATCAATGTCCGGTCAAGCTTGACCTCTACCAAGTACATGGCACCACCTTCACAGCTAGTATTAACATTTGTAGAATCTCCTCCAATGGCCTTCAAGCTTTTGTCAATGTCTTTCCTCTTCATGAAATACATTACAATATTTGCAATCACTTGAACAGATTTTCCTGTTTTTGAGCCTTTCTCTGGAGTGAAATGATAAAGATATCTTCCACCCGACTCACTGCACACAGAATAATGTTCTTCTTTGATGGTATTGGGGAGTTGCTGGTCTGAATTGTTTGCTTACAGCATAACTTTAGTTGCATCTATACAGCTATCAAAGAAGATGCATTCTATTTCACCCTTCTTACAGAGCTCATCAAATTCTTGATCTAGGGACTTCATAATTTTTTCCTGGGCTCTCTTGACTTTATTGTGGTCAACTACAAGTCTCTTGTCTTCTTCAGTGATCAAGCCAGCATCTATGAAGGAGGCTGTGGTAATGGCAGCAGTGGCACATAGACCGACACCATATCTTATGCTCTGCATTGCAATATTTGTTATTTTAATCTATTGTATTCTCTCTTTTCTTTTGAAGTAGAGGGCACATATGTCTAAGGCCTCTTCATAATTTCCATCATATTCCTCTTCATCTTCATCATCAGTTGTCTGTCCTTCATTTTCATCATAAGAGATAATTACTTCATTTTTCAGTATCGAAATGTTGAATACTTCTCTGCTTATATTTAGAATAGAATAGAATAGAATAGAATAGAATAGAATAGAATAGAATAGAATAGAATAGAATAGAATAGAATAACAGAGTTGGAAGGGACCTTGGAGGTCTTCTAGTCCAACCCCCTGCTTAGGCAGGAAACCCTATAGCATTTCAGACAAATGGTTGTCCAATCTCTTCTTTAAAAGTTCCAGTGTTAGAGTATTTACACAACTTCTGGAGGAAAGTTGTTCCACTAATTAATTGTTCTGTCAGGAAATTTCTGGTTAGTTTTATAGGTTGGTTCTCTCCTTGATTAGTTTTCATTCATTGCTGCTTTTCTTATCTTCAAATTCATNACTCCCTCTTCTTTGTGGCAGCCCCTGAGATATTGGAACACTGCTATCATGTCACCCCTAGTCCGTCTTTTCATCAAACTAGACATACCCAATTTCAGCAACCGTTCTTTCTGTGTTTTCGCCTCCAGTCCCCTAGTCATCTTTGTTGCTCTTCTCTGCACTCTTTCTAGAGTCTCCACATCTTTTTTACATCGTGGCGACCAAAACTGAATGCAGTATTCCAAGTGTGGCCTTACCAAGGCATTATAAAGTGATATTAACACTTCACGTGATCTTAATTCTATCCCTCTGTTTATGCAGGCTAGAACTGTGTTGGATTTTTTGGCAGCTGCAGCACACTGCTGGCTCATATTTAAATGATTGTCCACTAGGACTTCAAGATCCCTCTCACAGTTACTACTATTGAGCGAGGTACCATCTATACTGTACCTGTGCATTTTGTTTTTCTTGCCTAAATGTAGAACCTTACTTTTTTCACCATTGAATTTCATTTTGTTAGATAAGCATCCAATGTTCAAGTCTGTCAAGATACTTCTATATCTTAAGCCTATCTTCTGGAGTATTGACTATTCCTGCTAGCTTGGTGTCATCTGCAAATTTGATGAGCTCCCCATCTATCCCCTGTCCAAATCATTGATGAAGATGTTGAAGAGTACTGGGCCTAAAACAGAGCCTTGGGGTACCCCACTGCATACTTCCCTCCATGTAGATGCAGTTCCATTGAGGACTACAGGTTGAGTGCGGTTGGTCAGCCAGTTATGAATCCATCTGGTGGTGATGCTGTCTAACCCACATTTTTTTATCTTATCAAGTAGTAGGTTATGGTCTACTTTATCAAATGCCTTACTGAAATCCAAGTAAATTATATCGACAGCATTCCTCCAGATAATGTGTTGGAGCAATTTGAAGATGTCATAAATATTTTGTCTTGTTCCAGAGAGAAGGATGGATCTTTGTGGGTGGTGCAACATTTCTCATCGGGTGCAAAATTATTATTGGTGTAATGATGCACAAAACTTTATATAAGAAGAAAGTCTCTGCAGCAGTGGTGAAATCTAAAAATTTTCCCTACCGGTTCTGTGGGCGTGGCTTGGTGGGTGTGGCTTGGTGGTCATGTGACCAGGTGGGCATGGCCAACTCAATGTCACTCATGTCAAAGGGTGCCTCGCCTGGCCCCTCCCCTCCCAGCCATTCCTTGTCACACCCAGCCTCAACATATCTATAGTTCTGTAAAAATGTTGTTCACCTTTTTTCGACTTTATTATCTACATACTATAGATGTACTTTCATGGACCACTGAAAGGAGGAAATGGCTCACATGCTTTGCCCAAGAGTGTGATAGGCAACAGGCTTTTAAGGGGCTGCCACAAAGAAGGAAGAGCAATGTATTTTCCAAAGAAGCAGAAGGCAAAACAAGAAGCAATGGATGGAAACTGAACAAAGAGAGAAGTAACCTAAAACTAAGCAGAAACTTCCTGACAGTGAGAACCAATATAGCTGAAGAAATATATAAGTCATAATTTCATAAATACATTTCTCTGAAATGGTATAGGGTCCCCCCCCCCAAAGTCCCTTCTAAGTGTTATTCTGTTATTCTGACACCTTTCCCAGGGGGCCACTCAGATCCAAAATGTGGCTGTGATAGTTGATCAGAGCTCCTCTGTTTTTTATGTGCAACAGTTTAGGATCAGAGCTAAGTTAGTTGCTTTTGTATTAAGACATAATCCTTAAAAGGGCTATCCTGTAGGGACCCTGCATGGTCTAATTCAGAGGTCCCCTGTTGCGGAGAAAAATAATTAGAGGTGAAATGAATCTTGTTTCCATGCTCTCAATCCTCAAGAATAAGACCGGAGGCCAGGAAAGAATAAAAGTAATGTATTTGCAAAACAACAAATAAGAACATCTACGTCTGTGTCTACATGGTGAAGAACAAAGAGAACAAAGAAAAATGTAACACATGCGCAGTACAGGTATCACATGAGAACTGCACATCAGTGTACAGTGTTGTTTTAGAATAAGAGTCCAGCTGACAAATAAAGATGAACGTAGTGACATCCCCAACCTTTCTGGCACCAGGGACTGGTTTCATGGAAGACAATTTTACCATGGCGGGGGGGGTGTGGGGGTGGGGGGGGGGGGGAGGGGGGGGGGGGGGGGGGGGGGGAGACAAGTATACAGTTTGGGAAAGAGGCACAGACAGAAGTGGTAAATTAAATAGTGGGTGGGCCATGCATGGAGTAAAATAAGTGTGGGATTGTTACTTAAGGCCTGCCACTAGATGATTTTGCTCCAGTCCAGATGAAAATCAGAATAAACACACAGGGAAGACTTCACTAGAAAGGGCTTTCTTTTACTCCAGGAGAAAATCAGAATAAAGAACTGGAAAAGCCTTCACAGGAAGAGCTTGCAGTTTGCAACATTTTAACAAGGTGATAATTGCTCTTGGCTGAACGCCCATCTCATTAAAGCTAGTATTCCTTTCCCTGCTTGGTGGGGGGGGGGAGGAAAAAAGCGGCAAAAAGTGTCAGTTTATTGTTCTATCTCATTTGCTGTTTCTTAGCTCAGCTGAGGCTCCGCTGTGCCATACGAATTAGCTGAGCTAATAAACAACAGAATATAGGAGATGTGAGAGGAGGGGGAGGGCAGGTGGGCGGGGCCAATCAAAATTTTCCCTACCCGGACGCCAGAACCTGTCAGAACTGGTAGCATTTCACCCCTGCTCTGCAGGTCATACTTGACAAGGAAAGTCCTGGCACTCACTGGCGTTCTGGAGAATGTTTGACTAATGGGATCTGCTGGGTGCTGCCCATGAAAGTTGCTTGCTGATAATGGGCTTCAAAGTGAAATTTCTGGATTCTTATTTAGACTTCAAACTACTATTTTACATATCTGAATGATTATATTTTATCAACTATACCTTTGCTAGAAAACTGAGTACAGGTAGTCCTTGACTTACGACCACAATTGAGCCCAAAATTTCTGTTGTTAAGTGAGATATTTGTTAAGTGAGTTTTACCCCATTTTACAACATTTCTTGCCACAGTTGTTAATGAATCACTGCAGTTCATAACTAGTAACCTGGTTGTTACGTGAATTTGGCTTCCCCATTGACTTTGCTTGTCAGAAAGTCTCAAAAGGAGATCACATGACCCCAGGATGCTGCAATAGTCATAAATATGAAGCAGTTGCCAAGCATCTGAATTTTGATCACATGAGCATGGGGATGCTGCAAAGGTTGTAACTGTGAAAAATGGTCATAAGTCATTTTTTCCAGTGCTGTTGTAACTTTGAACGGTCACTAAATGAACTGTTGTAAGTCAAGGACGACCTGTAGTTATAACCTGGGAAATCTAAAAGATGAAATATAGGAATGTATGTTTTTCCTATGTATTTTTCTTTTTCATTTTAAAGATAAGTATATCCCTACTGTCAATGCAAACTATTTGGCAACATATTGCAAATTGTATACTTCCGCTTGTCATTTTTAGGATACTAGGCCTGAAAATTTCTGATTGATGATTCTGTGTTTTGGTTAATGTGACTGGGAATTCCCATATATTTGAAAGTTGCAGGTTAGTTAAGGATACAAAGAAGGAACAACAATGATACTTCACATTACTGTTTGAAAGAAAACTCGCATCCTAGACATAAATTGTTTCAACTCCTACCCTCAAAACGACGCTATAGAGCACTGCACACCAGAACAACTAGACACAAGAACAGTTTTTCCCCGAATACCATCACTCTGCTAAACAAATAATCCCCTCACCACTGTCAAACTATTCACTAAGGCTTCATAACTATTACTATTAGTCTTCTCATCGTTCCTATTACCCATCTCCTCCCACTTATGACTGTATGACTGTAACTTGTTGCTTATATCCTTATGATTTATATTAATATTGATTGTTTCCTGATTGCTTATTTGTATCCTATGACAATCATTAAGTGTTGTACCTTATGATTCTTGACGAATGTATGTTGTCTTTTTATGTACACTGAGAGCATATGCACCAAAGACAAATTCCTTGTGTGTCCAATCACACTTGGCCAATAAAGAATTCTATTCTATTCTATTATAAAATGATGTATCGCTGGTATTTGACTTTGGATAAAATATACAGAGAGACTTCCAATAAGTGCTGGAAATGCAATAAAACTCCAGGTACCTTGTACCACACATGGTAGTCTTGTAAGAATGCTAAATCAGATTGGATAAATATAATAAAAACAGCAAATATTTAAAATGCAAATACTAATGAAATCTTTTCTTCTAGGTATTTTGAACAAATCGATAGAAAAATAGTTTGGGACGTTATTTCTTTACATGCAAGGATTGTTTATTCTAAATATTGAGAAAAAGGGACACCAAATTGACTGAACTGGCACAGATGGTGAAAGTAACCACATTGATTAGAAACCATGAATCAGACAAGTTTATAAGAGATTGGAAGCCATTTGTGGACTGTATACATGTTAAGTACAATAATAGATGGCTTGCAGAGGACTTTGAAGACAAATTTTACTTTTGGGGTTACCTATTGATTGCCTTTTTTATATAGTGAATAGATGATGGGTCGACTTGATTGGCAGATAGATTTCCACAGCAATAACATCAGTTCGCACCACTTCGGGAGAACCGGTTGTTAACTTTCTGAGCAGTTTGGCAAACTGGTTGTTGCAAGAAATCATTAAGGCAGAGAACCGGTTGTTAAATTATTTGAATCCCACCACTGATTTGACATCTTTCTATGTAACATAATATTTGTATTCAATACAGATGGGAAAGTTCATTATTATTTGTAGATGTGTTATGTAAGAGTGGGGGGGGGGGAGAATATTTTAGAGAGAATCTAAAATATTATTTTAGATATATTTTTCAGCATTCAACCAGGTGGACATTTTATGTTTAATGTTAATGATATAATTGTCATTTGTTATTTTTTGTACACACTTTTTAATACTATTGTTTGGTTGCTCTGTTTACAGTTGATTTTTTTCCCTTTTCTTTCTTTTTCTCTATTTTGTATTGTAACTTTAAAATACATTTAAAAAAAATGATAATTTGTTTCATGTCCACCTAGTCTACCATTCTTGCCATCTCCCCCAATCCCATTCTTTTCAATTGCTATATGGTTATTTCCTTGTATGGAATATTATGAACTGCCTAAAGCTGTTGGGAAATGGGTAGCATACCAGTTTGATAAATAAATATATCAGGAACTCTGCTACTAGGAATTTTATCTTCCATTTGCTGGACAGAAAGCCATGGCAATGCACTCTCAGATAATCACTTTTCTTCTGTATCTCTTTTATATAGAGTGATTTGTAGTTTATTGTTTTGTTATCCACAATGGCAACAAGATTGAACTTAGCATATATTCTGTTTGATAATTGGCTTGATAATGGGTTTTAATAGAAATGATCAAGAACGAGTTTTGGACAGGCAAGCCCTTGAAAAGTACCTAAACAATTGAAGATTGAGAATCTCTTATCAGTCCAAGAGTTTATAACTGTAAGTGACAATGATTCATTCCCTTTAAGTAATAAATACAATTTATTAAAACAGCTTAGTTCATCTGGGCTTGAGGACATTAGCCCTCTTTAATCACTGCAGCCAGGTTTACTGACACAAGGGGATGAACTCTCATTAATGGAGTCACAACAGATGGCAAATTTATCAGCCCATGAGGTTATGTCCAAGAAGCCCATGACAGAAATAATTTCAGTTGATTTTATAGCAAAAAGTGCCTCCCTGATGGCAGAAACTGTGACTTCAGTTTCAAAAACTATCTGTTATCACAGAAAAGCTAGATAAGCTTCAACACTCTTTTAATTGCTACTATAAAAGAAAAAATAGAGGGGATACAGATGACATAAATAGAAAGGATTGCAAGTTGAATCACAACGAAGAAACAGACCCTTCAATGATAATGTAGTTAGGGGCCACCCAGCCACTCAGATATAAGGGGTATCTCATTTTCATGTATTTCAATCTGCAATTAATGTTTTTTCCCCCAAATATAATAACATTAACAAAGGAAATAGGTTCACTTAGCAATAATTTTTAACTTAAGTCAGCCTTTACCAAATGTTCCAAGTTGACTTGGAAAAGATGGAGGGCAATAATAGCAACAGAATGTTATTGAAGTTTAAATGTTCAGTTATATCCTAATGTTTTAGAAATGAGAATATTCTTAGTTCTTCTTTAATTGTATCTAACTCGATATTCCAAGGTATTGGTGTTAGATCACCCTCATCCAAACTGTAAAAGAAAAATGGCAGGTTTCAATGGCCCATAAAGAAGTAAATAATTCTGATTATAGTTAGATGAGACCTTGAGGGGGGGGAAATTAGCAGAGCTCCAAATAATCTTCAAATTGTCTCTATGTAAAGTTTTTTTCTGACGATAATATGCTAAACAACTTTTAATTTATCATTGAAGGATAAAGAAGCTGATTCATTTTGGAAACTGGAAGATTTAAAATAATCTCTCCCATTTCTATATATAGTCATTACCCTACTCAATACCTTGCTGCATTTCAGAACGCAAGCAAGGAATGTGGAAGAACAAATGTAGCAAAACACAAGATTACAAAGCAGATAGTGTCAACTTCAAACTGAAACTGGCAGAAGCCATTTTGTTGGTTCTCAGTAGCCACACAGTATGAGGGGGGGGGGGAAGGCTGGAATGCACTGCCAGACACAACACCGATCTTTCTCGTGGCAACCAAGGTCATCTCCACAGGTGTTGGATGAGAATGGAGAGGAGTGCCTAAGGAGCCCGCCAATGAAGCTAATTGGATAATGTGACCTGTGACACTTGGGGAGGGGATCATTTACTATTTTAACTATACTGAAACTGTGGGAAATATTCAGAGTTGGTTTTACATTTAATCGTGCTGATATAATGTGCCCAATAAAGAAATTATTTGAGAGAGATCTAAGTCTCGGAGTTCTGATTTGCTTGGGCTCGTTAGTCGGAACCATGACAAATAGTTGTATGACTTTTCTTAGCACCTGCAAGAGATTTGTTTGCAGGTAATTTGAAATCTAATCCTCCATTTTTTAATTAACGAAGTGGAGTAGAGAAAAGTGGATTGAATCCTTGTAGAAGATGGCAAAGTCCAGAAAATCTTACATGGAGAATAAGCTAAGTTTTCAAACTGGACAAGAGTTTGGCCATCAAAAACTAACAGCAAAGAAAGTTAAGGTAGGGCCCCTAAAGATTTTGTGCAGACTTCTAAGGCAGATGATGAAATCCTAGTTAAACCAATACCCCAAACTTATGTGGTTTAGTGGAACCACATGTAATAGATTCAGCCTATTATTAGAAGATACTGAAATAATATCAGTTGAATGAATCCTGGGTAGCATTACGATTTCCTGAAACATGGTTGGCTTGTGCAATAAGGAACAAGATTTGTTGAGTTTAATAGACACTTTTGATACTATCCTCTTACTGTAAACGATGATGAACTACTTTACATTTGTCTTAAAGGTGATTCCCCTTGCCTGATGGTTTAATGCAACTTCAGTCAGTCAGTTCAAAGTTTATTTTGATCAAAGACCAGGGTGGAACAAAACAATTAATAAACTGTTTGAAATAAAAGAGGACTGAATATAAAACATAAGCTAAATGAATAATACAGAATATTGTCACTATTATTACCAGTGTAATAATAATGAATAATTAAAATAAAATGGCATCTTCTATAAGAGCCGAGGTGGCGCAGTGGTTAGAGTGAAGCACTGCAGGCTACTTCAGCTGACTGCTAGCTGCAGTTCAGCGGTTCAAATCTCACCGGCTCAAGGTTGACTCAGCCTTCCATCCTTCCGAGGTGGGTAAAATGAGGACCCAGATTGTTGGGGGCAATATGCTGACTCTGTGAACCGCTTAGAGAGGGCTGTAAAGCACTATGAAGCGGTATATAAGTCTAAGTGCTATTGCTATTGCTATTGCTATTGCTATTGCTATTGCTATTGCTATCTATCTATCTATCTATCTATCTATAAGCATAAAGCATTTTCCTATGCAATGCATAAGAAATCTATCATCTATCTATCATCATCACCATCATCACCATCATCACCATCTATCCTTTTTTAGTATTGTTCAAAACTTACCACTATATTGAAGGATGAGGATTAGTCAGCTTGAATTTTATCTTACTGGCAACATAACAGAATTTGGTAACATCCAGAAAAGTAGAGGCTCTTTGATCAAAAAGCAGAATTTGCATGTAGAATAACTCCGCTTCACTTTTGTTAATCCAAAAGTAAGTAAATTAATTATGGAAAATGGTGACTGTATACAGGGAAGATAAAGGAGAATATTTGTAACTCAGGATTGAAATGAGGGGTCCTTGGTGCTCTCTGAGCTTGATTGTTTTCTTGTAGCTGTTTCATTACCCAAATGAGGTAACATCAGCAGTGCTAAATAACACCAGCAGTGCTAGTGACTACAAGAAAACAACCGCCCAGAGTCCCTTGGGAGTTGGGCGGCATACAAATTTAATAAATAATAATAACCAAGCTCAGAGAGCACCAAGGACCCTTCAAGGAGAATATTCATGTTGGAACAGATGTGGTACCAGGATTACTAATTTACTTTAGCATCTCCACATATAATTAATAAAATTACCTTCTTTGAAACTGATACTAACCTAGTAGTGATCACTTCCCTCTCATTGTGATGTTACTTTATAATGCTCTGGTATCATATTTTGGTATTGGCCAAAACTGTTTGGCCAATATTTCTATAAGTTGGGTTATCTTATATATGTGCGTATGTATGTATATATGTATTTTTCACATTTCTGAACTGCTCATTTTCCTCAGAGAGGGAGATAGTCTAAGAAATCAGAGGCAATCAGGAAATTCTTAGCTACTGCAATCTATTTTTATGAGAAGAAGGCCATGGAAGTATTGTTTATTTTCCTCGAAACAGTCGATAATATTAGGAGACACTAGTGGCTTAAGATTCAATTAAAAATTTTAGAACTTAGTTGAAAGCTAAGTTTTGGTTTGAATGGGAATGTCTTGATGCCAGGCTAAACTAGCTGAAGCATATAAAGTCTGTGGAGATAATGCTACTGCTTTATGATTGCTGAAAAAGAAGAAAAAAACAGTAAGCCCAACTGAACAGTTGGTAGACACTGGCCCAAAGAGACATGTAGAAAAATTATACTTCATTCTTCAACTTTGGGCCAGAAAAATGCTACTTCTTAGTTGAATTGAACAGTTCTACCAGAGGAATGGGGTGAGCATAATCATGTCTTATTGCCATACTTGCAAGATTATGTTAATGTAATCTTATTATAAAGTAGAATTAGCTCATCTGGCCTTGTGAGGTAGACTTGCCTGGTCTACCTCACAAGAAACTAGGGAGGGTCTTGTCAGAGCTGCTTGCTTCATCAACATTCTTGTTGCAGGTTAATTTGTCTTTTATCTCACCCTTCCTTTTGCTGCATATCTTTGCCTGTATCCCAAGTTCATTCCCACATTCTATTACACTTATTGAGTGATAGCTCAAATGATTTAATATTCCTTGAGTTACATCCAGAAAATTCTTCATATTAGCCTCATATATCTCCTTATGATACCTCCAAAGGTATTCTACAGTTAAAAAACGATAAAACAACAATTGGAAGAAATTCAGTTTCAGCAGAATTATGCAAGTTAAGTTCTGATAGATATGTTCTCTATTAACATTTTTATTTGTTCATATTGATAATTTTGCACAGATTCTCAAGTAGTACAGTTAATTAGTTTTAGTGACAAAATTGATCTGGCAAATCTTCATCCAATTTCCTAAGTATATTCAATAAATTTCATTCCAGACATTTTTCATGGACATTTATTGATTAGCTGTTACAGGACTACTTTTTGACTGTAAAGACATTAGGTTTGGAGCAGGGTGATGAAAACTTGTTCAGTATATTATTTTGCACCACCCTAGTTGAAAAGGCGTTGTCAACATTGTCAGCCATTCAGTCATGTCCGACCCTCGGCCACTTTATGGATTAGCACTTTCCATGTCCCTCTGTCTCGCACTGCCTCCCTCAGATCCACCATGGTCATCCCAGTGTCATCTTTTATAGTGTCAAGCCAGCAGGAGGTCCCTTCTCCTTGAAAAGTACTCTGTAGAATAAGTCTGAAGATTTCATAAGACATAAATGAGGAGTTACCAGGGGGAAATGAACTTAAAAGAAGTATTCTTTATGCGACTTTTATTGATTGAAAATTTGACTCAATCTCTAAAGACAGACTCTTTGTGAAATTGGTAATCTCTTCTATTGACCTCTAATTATGAAATTTCATTAAGGTTAGCTATGGTATTTTAGCATACTATTCATTCCACTTTCTATTCGAAAAGGAGTTAAGCAAGTTGTATCCTAGCCTCCTTCTTTTCAACATTTAATAAAATTAGAATTCCACCCTCCAAAGTTGGGAAATAAATCTGTTTCAATGCTATATATGATGAAGCATACTATCTACAATATAGGTAGATCCAAGTGGAGTCTTCAAGCCTTCAGCTCACATTATGGAGATATTTTATCAGTTCTAACAAAACAAAAGTGATGGATCTTACTAAGAGGCCTGCAAGAGGTAGACATTGCTGGAAGATTAATAGCATCTGCCTAGAATAAATTAAGGCATTTAAATATTTTGAAATTATTTTCAATCTTTTCCGGTTTGAAAAACAAAATAAAAGCTGTTGCTGACCAGGCCTACAAAACTGTTAATGCTATTACTTATTTGGTATCAGCAGATGTAGTAATTATGTTCCTGCTGATATAAATATTTTTAATTCAAAGCTGATCAGCCATTTGTCATGTGGCTTCCAGACTTGTAGTTGCAAAGATTCAAAATCTTTGGAACTGGAACAGCCAAAATTCCTAACAGCCATGCCCTGAGTTCCCAGGAATATTTCCATTTTTATTGCCCTTGGAAACTGCACTAGCTTGTCTAGAGGCTTACAAGAGGTTCTGACATTTAAAATTCTGGCTAAAATTTGAAATTTCCCCTTCTCTTTCTTTTAATTGTCTTGGAACTTGTCTTTGACCATAAATAAAGTTTATTCTATTTTTAAGTAAAAGAGTCTAAAATTTAGTGAGAGGTAGCAACCTTTCTAATGCCTCATTTAACTATTAAAGATATAATTTTTGTGTATATTAAATCCTAGATCCATATCAATGGAAATATTCTGGAGACACGGATTTGAAAAATATTTTTATGTAATTATATATTTTTGGCATAGATGGGAATGTATGAAACAAATTTATTAAAATATCAAAGGCAAATGGTTTAATATTCAGGTGTAATGGTTTACTTTCCCAGATAGTTTGCTTGGTAGTGAACCTTAAAAAAACTTTATAGTTACTACTCAATTAGCTATTTTAATGTTGGAGATATTTTATATATTTCCAAGATCTATTAAGATGTCGTCTATCAAATAAGCCTTTGAAATTATTATTTTTTATGACAGCAGTGTATGGAAACATGATATTTTAAATGGAAGACTTTATAGGCAGCAAATATTTAAAGAGTCTGTGAATGGGCTTTGTATGTATGTCTTGGTATTTCACAAAGTATATACATATTTTTATCTCAGTGAGTGAAAAGGTCAGTGGTGAAGTTACAATAACGAAGGCAGGATTTATATGATGTTTCTATATCCGTGCTTCTGTTGGGTTATCCAGGAAATTTTCCCATGCAAAATTTGTTCTTGGTCATTGTGTTGTGTTGGTTTATTGTGCTTTGAATCTCATCAACTAAATGAAAATGTCGCCAGATGTTACGTGCTATTCCAGGTCTTTGCTGGCATATTTTATATGTCGTAACAAAATGATTTGTGCAATTGGCATTGCCATTGTTTTTCAAAGCAAGCCACCACTGGGGCTGCGCATTCCTGAGGTGTATATAGAACCATGAATATATTTATAATTTAGAGCTTGGAAGATGAAAAGAGTATATTTGCACTCTGAAACCCACCATACGCTGTTTTGAGAATGAGGAAAATGCAGTGCTCAAGGTCATTTTTTTCCAGGTCAAGGATAATTACTAAAATGACTGGGAACAACTCTGAAGTTGTTAATGGAAAACAGATAGAATAGTGTGAATGTTTCCTGTGTTCTATATAAAATGAAAAAAGTACTATATGTCTTAAAACATATTTCCTTTGGAACTCAGGAGATGCATCATATAACTTTATGTGTCTGCAAAGGAAAGGGATTGGCTTCATATCAACTACATTTGTGTTACACCTATTTTCTAAGGAAAAAAATATGGCTTTTGGGAAGCCTACTGAACTCAAGTAGTTGCTTGAGGATATTGTTATTAATACAACCTGAATTTAAACACATTTAGTTGAAAGAAAAATCTTCTGATTTCAATGAAAGGTTCATTTGTACTTATGATTGCATGCGTAGTGCATTTTCTAGACATTGCATATGAATGGGGCTTTGTTTGCAACTTCTAATATTTTATTTAAGCATGAAACTTAATACAAATAGTCCTGGATGAAATAGAAGCTGCATTCATACACTGTATTAGGCTATAATAAAAAAAATTGCATGACAATGTGTGAACGCAGGCCTTTTTTGGTGTAATAAACCATGGTTTAAATATATGTAAAGGCAATATTTTCAGAGTTGAAAATAGATGAATTGAAAGAGAGAAATTCCAGGAGATGAATACAGGTGAAGAGCTGAAACAAAAGAAAATTCAGAATATATCATCAAATGTACAAAAAAAATAATAACCATAAAATCAAAGTTAGAGAAGAAAATTAAGCAGAGTCATCAGAAAATGAGGTGAGGTCTCATGTCATGAAAATAGAAAAAAATTATCTAACCAGTTATCTTATTGTAGAAGAAAACAATATAATAAAAGTTGGAAAATGGAAAGATTCATTTTGATTTAATAAGAATAATATGTGCCTAGAAGCGCAATTAGTCAAACTCACAATTTTCTGATAACCAATCAGGCATGGCAATAGTTGCTTTGGGTAGGAGCTCCATGTGGTTTGCCCCTGCTGAAGACTGGTGTGTTTGGCCCAATCAGGTCACTAGTTCTGTCTGTAGTATTCTGCAAGGTGACAATTGGGGTTCCTTTTCTATTAGAATGGATAATTATTGTAGTGCTGTGAACTATTTGATTGATGAGAAAGTTTGGAAGATCAGATAATTCTACTTGTGATTTAAAATTCACAAACAGCTAGGAATAGTTAGTGACTGGCTGGGGAATTCTGGGAGTTGAAGTCCACAAGTCTTAAATTTGCCAAAGTTGGACATCCCTTGCCTAGATGGTAGACTGAGTGGAAAGTCAACATATATTGTTTGAAGTTCCATGAAAGAATGATGAGCTACTAATTTAACTGCATCTGTCTATCATTTATTGTCTCGCACTCTCTCTCATTTGATTAGGATCAGCACAAAATCAATGAAACTGTACAAAATGAGTGTAGAAAAAGCTATGGTGCAGTGCTGTGATGGAAGAAAAGTAGCATTATCATTACTATTGAAATTTATGATAAGAATATTTTTAAAAGCTGTATTAAATACTCTATGTGTATAATAATAGTGCTATGTTTCTGACATACATTGAAAACTGGCTTTTTCTTTGTGCCAGTAAATAGGGTTAGGGTTTACAATTGACTTAGGCAACAAAGTGTCAACATTTGACTTCAGAACACTGGACTGATTTTTCTGTGGCATAAATAGTTGTAAATGGAACCTTCCTCTTCCTGTTTATGTTTGTACTACCTAGGGTGGGAGTCTATAGGGTGCTGAGCAGGGCTTGACTAATTCTTAGCTGAAGCCAAAGTCATCAGGCACCAGCCATCAGGCATCAAGTGAACAGCTCTTGGGTTGCAGGGAGCTGGATCAGATAGTGAGTAGAAATCAAGCTATTCAGAAACTGGGAAAACTCTTACAGAGAGTTGCCAATGAAGATGAATGTTACTTTGATGTGGGTGGTGAACTCAGTAAACATCTAAAGCAGGTCAGCCAAGTGCCCATACTATTCTGATAGCTGATAGGTAATAAGAATTTACTACTAACCACCTTGGGGTATTATCAAAATATCTCAAGGTAAAAATAGATTTTGAGGGGCAGAACTCTGACTTATAACCTTGGCTCTTTTCTTTGTGGAATGGCTACTATCTGTACTCTCCTCTCCTAAAGATTTTATAGGGTGGAAAAATAGAGGGTCTTTGGTTAATTGGTGGAATGCTTGTGCTCTATATAAGTCTCTGTCATGTGATAGTTGGACAGGAGAGCTCCAGTTCATTGTCACTGTTCCAAAATTCCAATAGACTGATGACAAGCAAACATAAGAGGCTGTGACAGTGATGAAAGACAGTAAGCTATTCACTTTCTTACAGTCTAGTTAAAAGCCGATTCACTCATTATGTTTGGCTGTTAATACAGTTAGAGAGACATACTGCAATGTATTTGGATCCCCAAACTGAATTTGTTTTGTAATCCATCCTCTCCAGGTATATAAAACAGATGTTTTTACAAAGGTCAAGAGATTTCAGCCTGTGGTGAGAATTTAAAAAATGTTCAGTGGAGGTCTTGAAATCTTCTCCCCGCTACAGGGTGTATGTCCAGCCAATGTGTTAGCCAACAATAGTAAATGCAGTAGGAACCAAAAAGTTTAGAAGCCACAAAACAACTTTACTTTGGAAACATTATTCATCATCATGTTCTCATATTGATGCTACTGTAAAAACCACCCCACAGCAATCACTGAGACAATATGGTCATTTTTATGAGAGTTACTAAGAATAACTTGTGTTCAGGCATTAGTCTTTGGTTAAGTATGATCTGTTCTAGGATTTAGGAATTTGGAAACAGAGAAGATGGGACCACCATAAAGCGCCAGCTGTAGATGGCAATGCAAAGCAATAGCACTTGTTGAAGAAAAACTGGTACAGATACTTCATGTCCTGTTTTTCCCTCCTGGAGCATCCCTAACCAGCCATGATACTTAGCTGTATGTCTCAGCCTGTGGTGAGTTAAGTGATGCCGAGTCCTCTCTCTCGCAGTGCCTGGAGGCTGTTAGGGGCTGGATGGGGAGCAACGGGTTGAAACTAAGCCCTGGCAAGACCGAGTGGCTCTGGGTTTGGGCTCAGGGAGAATTGCCACCTTTGGTCTTGGATGGGGTGGCACTACCCCAAACAGACCCTGTGCGTAATCTAGGGGTTTTCCTGGACTCACCACTC
>QLTV01002141.1:2173261-2184917 GCA_003457575.1 Thermophis baileyi
GGCGGGCCCATGGGGGATGGCCTTCTCTGTGGCTGCCCCGGCCCTCTGGAACCAGTTACCTCCTGAGATCCGGACCACCCCCACCCTGCTGGCCTTCCAGAAAGCGGTGAAGACCTGGCTCTTCCGGCAGGCTTGGGGCCGTTGATCTCGCCTCTGTAATTGGCGAGATCCGGCCATGAAACGGTGTGTATGAGTTTTTAACTGTTTTTAAATGTTTTTATTATGTTTTCTTTTAATAGTTTTTTATATTGTTGTGTGCCACCCAGAGTCCCTTGGGAGTTGGGCAGCATACAAATTTAATAAATAATAATAATAATAATAATGGAGATTTTGCAGTATCCTTCCCCTGGAGTGGGGTGGGAATGGAGATTTTGCAGTATCCTTCCCCTGCCACGCCCACCAAGCCATGCCCACAGAACTGGTAGTAAAAAATTTTGGATTTCACCACTGAGTTGCTACCAATAAGGTAAAACACCTTAACAGTTTCCTTGTGAATGTTACTTTCTGCTCTGAATACAATCAATGCTATAAAGATATTTATGTGGGTATCATTTGTACATTACCTTGCTTTATGCTATTTAAAATCTGATTTTCTGATTATTCTACAGATAATTGTGTATGCATATGAAATATTGTCAATTCTGCATATCTATATTTTTCTTTAGCCACTATCTGAATGTTTATATCATTCAGTTGAAATAAAAATAAACTCATTATTTGGGAGTGTAATTCTTTATAAAAATTACGTTTCAATTGAAGAACATAATTACATTATTGGAATGTGATTTATAGTCATTTTCCAGTTGACTTTACTATTGAAGGTCTTTGAATTGCTGGTATCAAAACTATCTCTGCTTAACTGTTTTGTTATTTTTATCTTGTTCTTTCTTGAAACAGTTCAGAAAAGTATACATCCTGCTGCCCCACTTTTATCATTACTTCAGTCTTGTGAGATAAGTCAGGCTGAGGCAATGAGTGTAATTTACTCATAAAGATTAGAAATTAATTGTCTACAGGTGCTCTGCAATATCCTAATCATCATATCATTTTGGCTGTATTCATTTATCTATTGTTTAATACACTTAAGGTTAGAGATCCTTACTGCCACTTTTGAAAGCCAGGCTGAAAAAATTACCATCTACTCATTTGAGATTTCATAATTAATATCCTTTACCTTTATCTAAATGGAAGGCAAGATTAGAGTAACAAATTATTTTCTCTCTATTGATAAGAATAGGATAAAATGCATAACATTTAACTCACTAATTTTCATCAGCCAAATTTGAAAAAACAACAACCCTAAAACTTAAATACAAGTTTATGGCTCTGGAATTTAACATTTTGCCAGCAAGTTATCCAATTTCTCTTGGATAATATGTATCACTTAACATTTCTTCTAGAATTAAGATAGACGAACCCATAAATTCATGAAATTGCTAGTTATTTTTCTATATATTTGCCAACCGCCTTGTTTCCAAGTCTGATTGAGTACTTTCAATGAGGACACAGCAATTTCCTTTTCATAACAATGGAGTCTAAATATAACTGTGTCAGGTATGCGTACATGGCAGTATCATGGCACTCCTGGTTTCCACTTTTTGCTATACTTTGATCATTACATCAGATAATTTAGAAATGGCAGCAAGTACAACAGATGGTACATTTCTGCTCACAATGGTTATCATATGTACTTAAAAATCATGTTGGGACTAGAACTCACACTCTCCTGGTTTCTAGCTTGGCGCCTTAACCACTAATTGGCTCTCCCTTTCATGTATCATATATAATATAGTTTGAATGCAGTAACATGTGTACAGCATTTTAAGTTTTTTTTTAAATAAACTTGACTCACTAAGACCAAACTTTATTGCTTAATTATGAAGTATTGACAAAATACGAGCAATTGAACATGAAGATTACATAAACTATGAGTTTATTGTGCTGAACAAACTGTGATAATCCAGCAAAGTAACAAGCAAGCAATTCAAAATCATAGACAGCAACTCTATATGAATAACAAAGCAACGAGCTAGAAAACAGTTGAGGAAAATAGAAAAAAACTGTAGGTTTTTGCAAGTATATCAATTGCGCAGAAATGGCAGAAAAAATAATGTCCAGTCTTATTTAGGAGTGACCAATGACAGCAAAGAACAGTCCTATAAAATTTATCTCCCATAAAAATAAACTATATATATAAAAATTTTATGATGTTCCTTCTGTTTCAATGGCCACAAGGTTATTTTCAGTCTGAAAAAATGAGGTATAGAAGACCCTGAGAGGTAGTAATGTGTTTTGATTGTTCTACAATATACAGAAAATGTAAGATTTCATCAAAGCTGTAAGCCCTTAGGAATTTGATGCCTGCCCCCATTGTCAATAACATTTAATTCATCTCACATTGTTAAACTGATTCAGAAACTCCATTATAAGGATACTGATGCTCACACAGAGTTCCATGTAGATAGAGTTTACTTGATTTCCTTCAGTAATTCATGGTATATTCCTATGTGCACAATAGGGATTTCCTATTAGATCCACACCATTCCTTAAGATTAAAAATACATCTCTATTCCTGGATGGAGCTTTTGTACATACTAGAGCCATGGAATTAGGGAGTGTGGCCTATGCCAGTGTTTCTCAACCTTGGTGACTTTACAATGTTCAGACTTCAACACCCAGAATTCTCCAGCCGGCAAGGCTAGCTGGGGAATTCTGGGAGTTGAAATCTGCACATCGTAGTCACCAAGGTTGAGAAACACTGGCCTATGCTATTAAAATCCATAGTCTAAAGAAGCAAGGCATTTTTGGAGTCTTGACCAAGTGTTCCTCATCAGTCACTAAGCATTTTCTTCCCAATAATATCCCTTACGTGTCATGACTATTCTAAGGGATTTGTTTGGGAGGGGGGGGGTCAGTTGGCTGCACCCAGAAGGAAAAATCTGTGCACTCCCATTGTAGTTTGTCTTTCAGGCCACAGCTTGAATGGGCATGACTAAGTCCCATATGCAGTTATTGTATAATTATTTACAAATTAGGTAACATTAGGACACCTAAAATACATTTTTCTTATATGCTCTTTTTCATTGATCCCTAACGCAAGGCACTCATGTTACTGGAGCTGGTGTTTGTTCTTAACAGTCAATCTTGTGAAGCAGCCAGTAAGTAGCTCTCCTTAGTTACATTTGACTAACACTAAAGTCATACCGAAGAATGTTTTCCTGAGAATCTACCCCTGGCCCAAATAATAAAACAATGTTTACCAACAGATATATCCACTGAGGGTGAGATAGACAGACAGACAGAGGAAATAAAAAGAAAGAAATCAAATAAGTCAGAAAGTATTAATCTCTACATAAGAAGCATTTAAAATAACTCTGGTTGACACATATTAAAAAAAATCACATTTGTGAAAAAAATGAAAATACTTGATCAGTATTCTCATTTAATCTACTAGTTTTTACACACAATACACACACACACAAACATACGCACACTTATTTGTGATTGCATTATGCAAAAAGCTGAGCTTGTTGCGTCCAACCTACAAAGATTCAAGTTTCTTTGAGGGGTGGTTTTAATATGAAACAAATTAATATATGTTCATTTCCCACAAAGCTCTTTTACAAAAATAGTTCTAATTGGGGGTTTTTCTTGCTTGCTTTTGCTTTTGTTTTATGTTTTTGCAGTCCTAAATGTTTCAGTCTTCCCAAAAACAAATGTTGACAGAAACAGCAAGTTCATCCATTAATAGTCTGGAGGTAGGTCTTGTCAATCGACTAGTCCATTTCTTTTTTTAAAAAATCAATTGAGGTACAAACCTGGACAGTAATATTTAAACACTGCAGTTAATTATTTTATGTCATGTAGTGTCAATGAAGAAAATTATCATTACAAACCTTATGAGCAATTTGGTACAAAAATATATTCAAGTTAATGGTACATTATATAGAAATTTAGCAGAGAAAGGCATAGCGTACTTTAAAAAGAAAAAATATTGTAATGCTGAAAAACATTAACAGTGTTGTGTTCTTAATTGCAATGAAGTGACAAAGTAAAAAAAGGATTGGGGGAATGCAGAATTTATGATTACTTATCCAATAACAAGTTCTTGCATTGTATGATCATAGCAGCAAGTGTTTATGATTGTTGAGTTCAATGTAAATAACAGAGGTAGTACTGAAAAGTGGGGTAATATTGCAGTTGTTGTTAAAAGTGCTGCTTTTTAGTAAAAATTAAAAAAAATAAAAATAAAAAATGGGGACATATAACTGGACCAACATGCCCAGATAAATATCCTATGTCAATGTATATTGCTTAAAAGTAATAAACCCACTTGAGGTACATAGTATTGGCTCTTGAATGGAGATGTATTAGTGAAGATCATAAGGCCATTCCTTGAAGGAGTGGAATGGGCTGGCAGCACAGTAATAAATCAAACTAAATATCTAAATTATTTCCCTTGGTTCCAGTATGGTATGATTTAAAATCATTCTGAGGTATTGTTTAAAATTCACTAAAATGCAGATTTTAGTTGCTAAATTTCAGTCCTGAAAGAGTGTCTGGTGTAAGTCATTTCTAAACAACATGACAATCTCTAGAAAGCAGATTCCACCTCAGGGTGCATGAACCTGTTTCCAGAGAGGGTGCTGTTGAATTCCATTTGGTATTACTTCAGCAGATATGTGTATTGCTATTATACAGAGTATCTTTGTCATTTTTTCCCTTTTGTTGCAAAGTACCTTTTTTCTTTTGACTTTTGCTTCCTGATTATCAGCTGAATTAATTGAAAGAAATTAACCTTTGATGTGTCTCAAAACAACAGTAACATGAGAAACAAATAAGCACAAATCTAGTCCAAGACTAACAAAATAGTATCTAATAGGGCTGGGCATACTTCAAAAATTATTTCAAAGAAGCACTTCAGACCTTCCAAAAATAAACTCTCTGCTGTTTACTAAAGTTACCTATTTCTTTTTGCAAATTTCTACTCAAGCTTAAGAAATTATACTGCTGCTTTAAAGACCTGACTCACTGAAATTAGTGTGAGACAAGCACAACAGTAATTGGGTAGTCATTAAAGGCATTTGCATTTTGCTTTCAGGCTGCTTTAATGAACAGCAGAGAGGTGCTGTGTTTGCATGAGGTGTGAAACCCTCCTGAATCATTCTGAAGCATACACAATCCTAGCATCTAAATCCTTATCTTTGGTGTTCTAAAGAGGGAATTAACTAAGCTAGGGACTGGGTTTTCAGAGATGTTGTAAGAACTAGTGTCAAACACCAGTCCTTCCAATTTAAATGCCCATGGTAATTAATATTTTAAAATAGTCATATATAGGCAGTGCAGTGAACAACTTGAAACCTGCTTCTGAGATTTACTGACCCATTCACCCTTACTTAGCAGCTCAAACTATTAGTAGGTTAAAGAAAAATAAGAGAAAACAGTAAGTATATGTTGTGTTGTTAATCTGTGTCCCCTGTGTTACAGCAGTTTCACGAAACCTGGGACAATGAAGGGATTGCAATAACAATTATTAATAAGTCCTTTTTAAGGTTATGTGGATTCCTTCCCTCCTCCCCACCCAGGCCAAAGTAGAAGACTGTGGAAACAGAAGCAAGTGGTCATGGCAGTGTCTTCTCCCTTCAAAAGATCCAACTGCTGATGAGGTAGAAATAGAAAGGTCTGGTTTTCTAATCATCTTCTGCTGATTCTTGTGAGGATGTCTCTTCAGGCTGATCCTGGAATGAGCAATCAGAGTAGTAAATTAATTATACAACTATTAAAAATACTTTAAGTTGAAGTTAGTAACTGTGTCAGTTCAAATAACTGTATTTTAGCAATAGCACTTAGACTTATATACCGCTTTACAGACCTCTCTGAGCAGTTTACAGAGTCAGCATATTGCCCCCAACAATTTGGGTCCTCATTTTACCCACCTCGGAAGGATGGAAGGCTGAGTCAACCTTGAGCCTGGTGAGATTTGAACTGCCAAATTGCAGGCAACCGGCAGTCAGCAGAAGTAGCCTGCAGTACTGCACTCTAACCACTGCGTCACCACGGCTCAAATTTTAGCTTAATAAGAGTGAGATATTCTCAGAACTTATGTCCATATCTGCTTCCTTCCTTGCTTTGCAGTATGAAATATAAACCAGGAATTCATTATCAATAACTTTCTCAGAATTATTCAGACTTACTCAGAATGTGGTAGTCAAGTTTCAAAGTATAACTGAGTTCACACAAACATGGAAGCCGTGGTTTGTCTTAGGTTGTTGAAGAAGTCACATTGACTGAATTCATGTAACATACTGCATTAAGATTGACAAATTGCATTGTGGATGAACAAGGAATATGAAATGTGGCTACATTTTAAGATGTGAGCTAAACTGCAACTGCTAACAATGGATTCTCTCTTGGGGAGGGGGGAAAGGAAACTATGATTGAATTAATTCCTTTGCTCATGTTACACAAATCAAATGACAAAGCAAAGTCATTAACATCTTAACTCATTAGAAACTAGTTTATGCTGTTTTTAAGCTGTTTTCCATAAGTACCAGAACTTAGAGTCATCTTTCACAATTAATTTCTGCAACCGGAGGTGCTGTTTCAATTGTAAACTTTAGGTCATGCCATTCCCATATTGCTCCTTTTAAAGATATTTATGATTTCAAATATGTAAATATGTAACAAGTCCACAGAGAAATGTAGGTAGCAAAAATGTGTAAAAAACTTCAGTTTTCAGGTTAAAGAAAAGGCATGTGCATCTCATGTGCATTGTTCTCTTGATATTAATCACATCTTCAGGACTTTTCAACATATGAAGTACTTTACTGGGCTTATCTCATTTATCCACTCAGCTAAGAATCCTGGGAAGCAGGTTATGCTGGGAAATGAAAAGCTGCCCAAGGCCACCCAACAAGCTTCAGAGCCAAGTGTGGATTTGAACTTTGGCCTCTCATATCCCAACCTATCACACCACACATGACAGCACAATAGTCTTCCAGTTCAGCTATTACTGAAATTTTTAACCAAACACCATGCTAACATTCTGCCTAAAGCTTAAAACACATGTAAGCATAACTCTGTTTTGGGAGGCAATGTCTAAAATCTAGGTTAACGTACAAAACCAGAAACTGTCGGAGGTCTGTTTTGCTATGTCTTTCATTCTTAGCCCCAGTCTCCCCCCTCCCCCTTTGGTCTTAAAATACGTAGGGCCATCTTCTGACCTTGCTCCACTGTGCCATTCTTTTTACACTCCTTATTCAATTAATGTGCAATACCTTTCAGGATATGGGTGGTAAACTGGAGACAATAAACACTGCTGATAAAAGGGGCTGTTAGGGAGAAGTTGATTTTTATCAAATTCTGCACATCATCTTGTAAGACAGCATGTGAAAAAGATCTAGGGTGAATAGGTAAACATTTACCCATATAGCAAACTGAGACCTTTTAAGAATGACCAGCTTATAACAGTCTTCATACTTTAATAGATTTGATTTTCCACATGGCTTCATTTTGTCTGGGTGGCTAGCTGACACAATTTATAACTCTCTTCCTTTCCCAGGCCACTGCAGTACACCACTCAGCAAAGCCTGAGGTACAGCTTGTCTGCATTATGTGACCAAACTTCCATTCATTAGTGTTTGAAACACTTCAGCTGTGAAGGGGATGCTAAATGCTACCATGTGTGACACTACTGCACAAGAGCAGCATGGCGAGAAAAAAACAACAGTAGGCTTTAATCATAGGCCACTGCTTTCTGCAATCCTTTTTCAAAAGGTTTCAAACATTCACCCCCGAAAAAGGCTTGAAAAAAGCTGTAAATCCAGGGAATAAACACAAGTACAAATGAATGGATGACAGCTTAAAAAATATAACCATAGCAGCATCAAGTCATGAGATTTCACACTGGTTTTGTTTAGTCTGCTCTGGGTTATGTGGGAAATGGGGAAAGCATGAAGCAAAAAGGCCCCCCTGCTAAACTGTGGGCCTCAAATATTTAAGCCAGTAGGTTTATACCTCTTGACTAGGAAACAGGCCATGACCCTGAGATGGTCTCTGGAGAATGAGGCACAAAGAAAGATGTAGCATGATCAAAGCCACGGACAGGCGAAAGAGAGGGAAGCCAAGTGTCAGCTAACCTCTGGCCTTATTTTTTCAATTAATATTTAAATTACAAAAAGGCACTCAACTATTACAAAGATATAGCATTTTCCACAATCTCATTTCCAGTCACATTCATGCTCCCAGGCTGCACAATTACAGAGGATGTATGAATACATAGAAACTGTGGTTGATATGAATGTTTTGAGTTACTGTTTATTATTTCAACTTATTTCCTAGACTTTTCAAAATATTTCACAACTATTGTCCAAAGTATTAAGTCGGGAATTTTTGACTTGCTGTCAAAACTACTAAACTAAATTACTCATTATTTCCTCTTTTTTTGATGACACTGCTAGCTGTTCTGTTGTATGTTTCGGTTTCAGCTGTTCTGATCTTTTCAACTGCCTCCAGACATCATCAATGGAAGTGACATCTTATGCTTATCCATTGGATTACTGTTATTGGATCTGGCCTACAAAAAAACAGATCATGGCTAAACGGGGGCAGGAAGTTAGATATGTCTGTATCTCTCTGATACCAATTAGTGGTCCTCCAGATTTTTGCAACCCAGAATTCCTAGCCCTTTGAATGGTCACTAGCACCCAAACCTATTGCATTTTCTATTACCTATTTTCAAATATATGCAACAAGTCTTTCAGTCTATTTATCTTGTGTGCAGAATCTAAAAAAAAAACCTTAGGTGACAAAAATCTGAGCAGAGTTGTTCACATACTAGTTCTGGGGTCATGTTGTAGCACTAATATACATTTAACTGGTGTACAGGAAATCTCAAGGCTCACAATATGAGTTGTTTAAGAATTCTTGAAATAACTTTGGCTAACAAGAAATCCCCCAACTTCCCCACATGTAGGTAAAGCAGAAAGAACTGGCACCTGGTAGTGGTGGTATGCATGTGTGTGTATAGACACATTGTTGTTTTTATGATTCAGGAGTTAGTTCTTTTATGTATTATTCATGTGAAGGGGAAAACAGGAAATTTAAGCCCTGTCTGTAGACACCCACATTTTCGCATTGCTGTTTGCAAAAACAATAAAAAACCTTTGCATGACCTGATACAGATTCAAATTGCAATCTGAGCAATCTCAAATGCAATCTGTGAATGTAAACTGTAGTCTAATTTTGTCAGCCAATTATAGGTATCCAAAAACATGCAAGTTATCAAGGTTTTCACGCTGTTTCATTAAGTAAGAGGTTCATGCATCAAAAGGGTGGTGATAGGATATTGACTTAAAGTCACAAGTTTTGGACTCAATGGCCTAAACAGCCTTTTTTTAATTGTACAATTCTTTGAAATTCTATAATTTCTAAAACAAATTCATATAAATGATTCAGGAGGAAAATATGTCTGAAAGTTGCCCTGAAGTCAAGAAGAATAAACACAATTGCATTCTGCCTATCTAATCCACAACACAAATACTAGGGCAACCAAGCTTACTTCCATCCCAAAATAAAGCTTGACCCTGGATTAACATCTCTGTGTGGGATTCCCTTTAATTCTTAGCTGCTGCAGCTATCTTTAGAAAGTAGATGTTTCTAATTTGTTCTTACCACATCTGCTCTCAATATGGCTGCTGCAGGATTATACAACAAAATGGGGTCTTTGGAAAGATATTTCTTGTGATCAAGGGTCAGACTAGATGGGGGACAAAGGATACAATGGTGGTTACTGCTCCTATGTATATATGACTAGGAGTGTCTATGGAGATTCTCAGTCATCCCGGTCATGGTTGTCCCAAAGGTGCTTTTTCAAGAGGCAACTGGACTTTCTTGTTTTTCTTTGAAAAGGTTTCGCTTCACATCCAAGAAGCTTCTTCAGCTCTGACTGGATAGTGGGGAATGGAAGGATTTATATTCCTTGCAGACAGCTGGTCAATTGCATTCTTTTAGAGAGTCGTTGAGGCCACTTGGAGGTTTATCTGTGTCCTCAGGGTCACCTGAGTAGTGTCTGCATCTCAAACTGAAGCACAAATGGTTCCTGTAGTCTGCAATTTTTCTGTAAATCCATTAATCTGTTCATACTCCCGCACCATTTGAAGGGTGTTCATCCCAAAGTGCATAGCTAATCTCCATTGATGTTTAGCTATGCACTTTGGGATGAACGCCCTTCAAATGGTACGAGAGTATGAATGGATTTCCAGAAAAATTGCAGACTACAGGAACCATTTGCGCTTCAGTTTGAGATGCAGACACTACTCAGGTGACCCTGAGGACACAGATAAACCTCCGAGTGGCCTCAACGACTCTCAGAACGAATGCAAATGACCAGCTGTCTGCAAGGGATATAAATCCTTCCATTCCCCACCATCCAGTCAGAGCTGAAGAAACTTCTTGGATAAGAAGCGAAACCTCTTCAAAGAAAAACAAGAAAGTCCAGTTGCCTCTTGAAAAAGCACCTTTGGGACATAGGACTAGGGAAAAGATCTGTTGAACTCCAACTATTTACTTGATGGTAAATATACTTAGAATTGGATTTCAAGATTGCTGCGCTGCATGTATGAAAGAGGTGGGAGGCACATTTTATGCACTAAAACCCTCACTACATACCTCCCGTCAAATGTTAAAGGAATTGCTTTGAAGTTAAAGAGAAAGAGATTGAACATCTAAAGCCAAATGCGGTGCACACCTCATTAGGACCTAGCTATGTGAAGACCAAGCTGTCCCTTCCTAGTCAAGCATGCTTACCCATTGGAAAGGGGGCTCAGAAATGTAGATAAAAGAGTCTTTCAAAGTGGAAATGCACAGTGACATTATTGTGAGTCAAGAAAAGTTTCCTAATACTGAACAGCTCATAACGTTACATAGTCTACTTAACAGATAAAAATGGAGAACTGCTACAACAGGCTATAATCACATTCTTGCTGGTTGAACGAGAGAAACTGTTTTTAAGTGAGCGCAGTAAACATTTTCCTGTTTATATATTGAACTACTTTTGATGTTATAAATTATGACCATAGCTACAACTGCTTGAAGAATGATCAGGGGAAAGATATATCCGAGGTCCAAGACTGCCTCAAGTGACATGTTCATGAAGAATTTGGACAGTGTGTTGTGGTATTTCAATTTGGAAGGGGACAGTGTTCTTGATGTCAAAAAAACCATACAATGTCAGCACCACAAGAAATCACAATAAGAATAATGACAAATATGTGAGATATCCTCATGTAAACACTGCAATTAAGTATTTTGATCATAAAGAGAGAAATAAGTACACAATCTGTTGCATATAAGTGATATTGTTGTTTATTTATTTATTTATTTATTTATTTGTCAAACATGTACAAGATAGCAGGTATAGGTATAAACATAAACATAATCAAAGTGAATACAGATAGATGAGGACAATAGGACAGTAGGACAGGGATGGTAGGCACGCTGGTGCGCTTATGCACGCCCCTTACAGACCTCTTAGGAATGGGGTGAGGTCGACAGTAGACAGTCTAAGGTTAAAGTTTTTTGGGTTTGGGGAAGAAACCACAGAGTCAGGTAGTGAATTCCAGGCATTGATCACTCTGTTGCTGAAGTCGTATTTTCT